>APFE031530957.1:24401-97679 GCA_000404065.3 Pinus taeda
ACATATCAAGAAGAAAAAGGTTCAAGCAGTGAAAGATCACATCGAGCATCAACAACAAGTTCTCCAACTTTTAAAGGATAATGCCACTTGGGTGCAAAATCAAATGAAACAACAGGTAGATCAACATAATAGTGAAAAATGTTTTGATGTAGGTGATTGGATATTTTTACTACTACATCTAAAACAAGCTATTTATGAGAAGGAAATGTTGGCAATACTACATGCACTTAAAAAATGGTGACCTTACAGAATGGGAAGAATCTTCAATGATGAGGATGTGGAAGCACTGTTTTCTGCTATTTCTATTATCCAACCAGATTGGATAAACGAAGCAAGGGATGAATGGAATAAGGATGAAGAAGTATGGCCACTTATCCAAAAGTTGCAAGAGATCCCAATTCAAACAATATTGCTAGAAATTGAAGAGGAAGGAAAAATCATATTGGAACCTGGAGCAGTCACAGAAACATGAACCTGACAGCTATGAAATTGATCAATTTCAGAGTATCTCATCAAGTGGAAGAACTTACCCTCTGAAGATTCCACATGGGAGGAAAAGAATTTTATACAGAAGCATCAAGAACTACTCAAGCATTGAGGACAACGGTTTTTGAAGGAGAGGGGCATGTTAGGCCCCTATAATACTAGTGTAACCCCTTATTGTTATTAGTACAACCTCCTTATTATATTTATGTACCCATGTAGTGCCCATATTATTACTATTGTGCCCCACAGAAGCCCACTATTGTTATTACTGTGCCCTTACATTATTATTATTATGTCGGCTCTAATTATATTATGACCCCTTAGACTCCTATATATAGAAAGGAGGTCTTGTCATTTGTATCATCCAAGAATTGTTCATTTATGTAATGTAAAGGAGGTTGCCTCCTTGAAGAGGCTTAATTCTAAGGCGTTGATCTATCTTTCCTATCTTTTTGTGAGCTGGTTTCATAACAGAGCGGATGATGGAGGCCACTACGATCCAAATGGAGGGTACCCATTATAAGAAGAGTTAGGGCATTGAAGGTAGCCTTGGCCACTGACATAAGGAACAACCTACTGTTCAATTGTGAGTGTATATAAAGGGAGAGGAGAATATTGCGTGGAATTCATGAGATAAGTACCATATGTTATTCATGAATTCGATGATATGGGAGAGGTCCAAAGACTGGAAGACACACCATAAAAGGTACTAGATAAAGATTGATAACTAGGTGGGACGGATGGGCCACCATAAAAATGTGTTTCTGGTAATGTCACAAACATAGATGAGGAAGAAACATTTGATGTCTCAACCATGGTGGTGGACATAGGCTGAGAGGTTGGATCTATTCCAGTCATGGTTAACAATCCCAATGAAGATTGTCGCAAGAGATCCAAAGGTAAGTCCAAAGAATTATGAAAAGGAGTTTGTGTGGGATTCTGAAGAAGTGGAAAAGGTTCAATTTGATAAAACGGGCGCCCTTCCTAATGAATAGGAGTAGAAGGAAAAGGCTCTTCTTGTGGGATCTCTTCAATACTCACAAGTCCATGTGGAAGAGGTTCATCGTCAGGTCCAAGATATATAGGTTTTGTCTAATAGAAAGGAAGACAGGAGGAAGGTTCTGAAGTAACAGGTGAAGATGGATGAGGCTCCTCAGGTTCAACAACCTCAGGAACCAATGTGTCTGACTTAGGAAGGTTAGGTTCAATAACCTCATGCAACAAGGTTTGGTCACTAGATTATTACACCGATCTCTAGTATGGTCACTAATTTGTTATACGATATTTATGATTATAGGCAAAAGGATCTCCCCTAGGTTTGGTGGATAACCTAGAAAAATAGAGAGACAAGGAACCTAATGCTTTCCTTAAAGTGAATAGATGACAGTATGAAGTCTACCTAGAATCTGTCCTGGGATTCCCTCCTTCTTTAGCTTAAATGCTCCAATTCCAACTCTAACTACCAAAATTAGAACATGCATAGTTAGATAACACAAGCCAAGAAACTACAAGATCTTTGCCTATCATTAGGGGAATTTCGAGGTCTAAAATGGGCCTCCTAAGAAAAATGTACAACCAAAATAAAATTTATAAGAATGAATAGGATTCAAGATGATGATGTCAACAATGGGGGATGATTCCCCATTTTTAGTGTAAAAAGGTAAAAAGGTAAAAAGTTAAAAAAAATAATAAAATATTAAAACTACATTTTCAACTCGTATTTTCATCTTATTTGCCTAAGGTTTTACTCAAATTTCGAGCGAGAGTACTCTTTGGATACAAAATTTGTTTCCTCATCTAAGGAGTACTCATGTTGCATACTTTCAATGGACCCTACTACATGAAAAATGAGAAATATATTTCTCATTTTTCATGTAGCAAGGTTCATGAAAAGTATGCAACATGGGTACTCCTTGGATGAGGAATCAATTTTTGCATTGAAAGAGTGTTTCTGCTTGAAATTTGAGCAAACACATACGGAGATAAGTTGAAAATATGAGTTGAAAAAATACTTTTTTATTTTTATTTTTTTCCCACTAAAATTTGGTGATGTAATCTAATCTTATTTTATTATTTCCACTATTATTTTATAATTTCCTTAGGAGGTCCATTTCAGACCATAAAATTCCCCTAATGCATCTAAATACTTTATTCAATAGATCAACATGTTATTGAAATATATGAAATAACAACATCAGATATAAGAAAACATATAATTTTTTTCAGTAATATAAATGGAAGGAGTTTACAACCATAAATAGGTGTTGATATTTTAGAAGATCTCCTCCAAGGTTGACTTGTCCTTTCCTTGTCACGATGTGCACCTCCAATCACCCTAAACGAATTGAATGAAACATCTCACCACAACAATATAAGGGTAGAATCACTCTCCAAAAGCTAACCCCTTGCATATGAAAGGTTGTAAATATATAGAGGAGAGGGGTAAGTTGGGAGTTATTATCCAATTACCAATCTAAGGTTTTAGATCCACCTTTGATGGGAGGATGGGATCAAAGGATAAGGGATGGAAAATAAAAAGTAGGATAGGATAAGATCCAAATGTTTTATATGAGATAAATGGTTGTAACAAATTATTGAAGCTTATGAAGAGGATGCTTCCATAATTTCTCTCTTATTCCTAAATTTTAGAACCAACACAAGTGCAAAGGAGAGAAAAATCTAGGTGATCAATGCAGGTCATAGCAGAGCAACCTGTAGGTGAATGCTATCTAACAAAAGGCTAGGGTGTATTGGTCCTAAATTTTTATCAAATTATAAAATTTCATGAAGAAACTCTCAGGAATGAAAGGTGTGTGACTAGGGCTTTATGGGATGATGATGAAAAGGGGGAATAGGATTTTGATTGATCCCATTAGGAGGCCTATTGATTAGATGTGAAAAAATGGCCTATAAAACTCCCACGTGGAATGTTTAGTGGGTAAGTTCTTACACTTAAAGAGATACTCTGAAATTGATGAATTTCGCAGTTGTTAGGTTCTTTCTTCCGTGAGTGCTTTAGGCACCATTATGGATTTTTCCTTCCTAATAAAGTTTTGGAAATATTGTTTGAACTAGAAGCTTTTCACCGATAACCTTCTTCAAGCATGAAACATGGAAGACTGGGTGTACTCGAGAAGATGTATGGAACTCAAATTTGTATGTTATAGTACCAATATTTTGCAACACCTTGTAAGGACCATAGCACTTGGGTGATAATTTATTATCCTGCTTAGCTTGCTTAAGGGACATTTGTTTGTATGGTTGTAGCCATAAAAAGTACCCCATCTCCTACATCAAAAATTCTTTCATTACAATGTTGATATGCCTTTTGTTTCATTCGATTATGTACCAGATTAAGGTTATCCTTTAAGAGTTGGAGAACTTGTTGTTGATGCTCAATGTGATCTTTCACTACGTGAACCTTAGAATTTTCTCTTAAATATGATGTGATGGATGGTGGATGATATCCATAAAGTGCCATAAATGAGGCCATTTTTGTTGCACTATGGAAGAAAGTGTTATATCACCATTTAGCCAAAGGCAATCACTTGACCCATTGTGTTTGTTTATCAAATACAAAGCAATGAAGATATCCTTCCAAATTTTTTTTCACTATCTCATTTTTCGCGTTAGATTGAGGATGATAAGATCAATTATGAGCTAATTGAGTAACAAGACAAGAAAATAAATTTTTCCAAACATTTCTAGTGAAAATGGGATCTCTATCACTAGCATTAATATTTGAGTTTCCATGTAGCTTTTGATTTGTTTCCCTAAATACAGTAGGAACTGTACGAGCTTTAAAAGGATGAGATAGTGAAAAAACATGTGCATGCTTGGTAACTCTATCACTATTGCCATGATGACACTCTTTCCTTCGGACTTGGGTAAACCTATGATAAAATCCTATGAGACCTCATACCAATGCTAACTTGGAATGGCTAAAGGTCGTAACATACTTGGAGTCTTAATTGTCTCAAATTTATTTTGTTGGAAAACCAAACATTCTGCCACAAACTTTTGAATATCAGATTTAAGGCCACCCAAAAAACATTTCTTCTTGACCATATGGTATATTTTTGAAAACCATAAGTGCCCTCCTAAAGGAGAGGTGTTCAATTCCAAAAGAATATTTTGTTTGAGTTGGTAATTCGTACATAGATATAGGCGATAGTTGTACCATAATGAGTCATTTTTATAGATAAATGTATCAAATGTACTAGGATCTTGTTGTAATTTTCCACAACTCCTCGTCATTCTTCCATTCCTCCCTTGCTTCAGTTATCCAGTTAGGTTTGATAATAGAAATGGAATAGAGAAATGCTTCCACATCATCATCCCTTTTTGAGAGTGCATCTGCAACAACATTTTGTTTCCATTTTTTGTAGATCATTTCAAAGTCATGACCCAACATCTTAGTGACCCATTTTTAAACTTTTCTAAAGATAATATTTGTTCCAAAAAGTGTTTAAGACTATCATGATTTGTTTTTACTTTGAAATGTATCCCCATTAGGTAAGGGTGCCATTGCTTCATGGAATGTAGTATTGCCAACATTTCCTTCTCATAAATAGGTTTTTGTAAATACTTTCCCTACATTGGATGACTTTAAAAAGTAATGGGCCTTCCTTATTGCATTAAAACAATACCAATTACATTTCTTGAGGCATCACATTCCACCATAATGTTTTTTGTGAAGTCTAAAGTAGCTAAAACCGGAGCTTGGCACATTTCCTCTTTAAGGTGTTCAAAGGACTTAGTTTCTTTTGAAGTCTAAAAAAATGCATATTTCTTTAGTAATATGATTAGAAGTGATACTATTTTCCAGTAATTCTTAACAAAATTGCAATAATACCCTGTCAACTTGAGAAATCCTCGAAGATTCTTTAGGGTTGTGAGGAATTCCATTTCCTTGATGGATCTAATTTTGTTAGGATCTACCTTAACATCTTCATGAGATACAATATGACGCAAATATTCCACCTCCTGTACCACAAAGAAACAATTGGAGGTTTTTTCATACAATTGTTTCTCCTCCAATAGTTTGAGCACAATGTCAAAATGTTGAACATGATCATTCCAAGACTTGTTATAGATTAGCATATAATAAAAAAATACTAACATAAATTTTCTAAGGGTTTGAAAATGGAGTTAATCAAACCTTCAAATGGAAGGTGCATTAGTAATGCCAAAAGGCATGACCAAAAAATCATAATGACCTTCTTGAGTTTTAAATGTTCTTTTGGAAATATCTTTAGTCTTCATTCTAATTTGATGATATCCTAAACAAGGATCCATCTTGGTGAAGTGAATTTCTTCATGTAATTCATTGAACAATTGATCAATGACAGGAATGGGAAATTTATATTTAATAGTGAGCTTGTTGAGCTCCTTGTAATTTGAACACATATGCCATGATCCATCCTGCTTGTTAACCACTACTATTGGAGCAGAGAAACTTATCAGGCTCTCAAAATCATGATTTTATGATGTCACTTGTGTCAAGGGCAGCCCATATGGTGTACAAGTCAATTTTTGCATATTTTGTGGGCTTGAGCATGTTGTAGTATGCCTTCATACCTTCTCCATAATAGTTGGCAAACTTAATGCCACTCTCACTATGAAGCACAAGATGATAGTCATCGAAGTGTGTGATAATCCACTCAATCACCTCTACACAATGGATGATCTGGAATATGCATGCAATCTGTTATCACTTAAGAAGAAATTTCCAAAATTGTTTACATCAGTTTGATGGTAAAGGTTCGGTGTTAATATAGGTTTAATTTTTGTTTTCCTTAGAGTCTAAGTCTTAGGGGTCTTAGCAGTATGCTCAAAAGGTCAACTATCCATTCTCATTCATCACTGGTCTCATAACTCACACAATCTCCATGTGTCAGCTTTGTTCAAAGATTATTATGTGTTACATGCTTTGGGTGATTTTGTAGCGCATAGAAAATTTAGGTGTTTTCGCAGCGCAACATACTTTAGGTGATTTCGCAGTGCAAAACCCAGATTTTACATTGGCTGTGCTACGAAATCAGAGATTCGTGCAATTTGTAACAAATCTTTCTTAGCTGTCATATCTGTCAAGTTCAGTTATGTTTAAATCATCCACTGTCAACTTATACACTTCACCTATCATGTCCAACCGCTTATCTCCATCATTTGAGTCATTAGGTACCTTGGTACGCGCATATTGCAAGTTTCAAGAAGAGCTAGGTATTCATAGTCATAATGATGATTGTATTCGTTGCATGAGAAAGAAATCTGCAAGCTTTCAATTTGAATTCATTGAACACGAAGCCAATTTGAATTCATTAAACACCAAGTGAAGTAGCTATCAAGCGAGGCAGAGATCAAAGATTGAGACACTGCCAGTCATAAAAAATATCATTCCGCTGGAGTTTCATGGAGGGGTATGCAGAAAGAAAGGATCATAGATTAGGTAGGTGTTTGAGGAGTGAACCTGAAGGTTTAGAAATAACCTTGAAGAACAGAGAAGTTTAGCATGCATTCAAGCAAGCTGGATGCTGGAATTTTTGCAAGAAACTCTAGGGAGGTCATGCACAAGTCACCAAGGAATTTGCCTTGAATTTCACAGGACTGAACTCAAAGGTTGGTATTCTTGAACTGCAGGTCTCACCAGACGTAATATCCACATTTATGGAGATTCCAAGGGGGAAAGAAAGTTGGTTTAAGAATTTCATATTTGATATGACCCCATGCAAAGAATTTCTGAAGCAGGAGTTCATTAACTCAGATTTAAACAAGTCTGTTCCTAGAAGTTATGTCAAGGATTCGTATGCCAATTTTCTTACCTGCATACAGAGGTACCTTACCTGTGAAGGGAGATATAATAAGGTGTATTCATATCATTTCAAACTTTTGTTGCATTTCACAGGAAAGACATCTATTGATTTACATTTCTACTTATTTCGTAGCTTAAGCAAAATGTGTGACAAGGTGCAGCTAAGGAAAGAAGCCCGTGAGACTTCATTGTTCCACCATGGTTTGGTTCAATTGATTGTTCTGCATGAACTCCAGAGGGTAGGTAGAGACTGGCCCATGTTCATCTACATGTCTGGTTTCAAGAACGAGACTGGTCTCAGTCCTCAATCTACAAAAGATTTTCCAGCAACAACTGATCATCAGGCAGAAACAAGATCCAGGAGGTTTGTAAAGGTGAAGGCTAGGAAATAGGTAAGGGAACCCACCAAGCCACTGATAATCCAAGATACACCCCAACAATCCCAGAAAGAGAAAACTCAAATCAGAGAGGGTGCACATGAATCATCCACAGGTGAAGTAGTCTAGAGAAGAATGACAAGAGGCCAATTAGCTAAGGAAAAAGGCAAAGCAGTGGTGACTGAAGACAACCCAGTTTCAAAGGGAATTCTTAACAACCTATTGCAGGCAATTGATATTGAAGAATCACCATTGGTCCAGGAAGATCTGATAAAAGCAGGAAAGGATAAGACTAAAATAATTAAAGCCTCGAAGAAGCTCAAGTCTGATGATCCGGTTGCTAAGTTTGTCTTCAAACCAAGAAGACCTGTGACCAGGCATTCAAAACGGATTCAAGAGACATTTCTAGAGGCAAGTGAAATAGAGGGAATAACACAGTCTCATGAAGCACTTGTAACTTTACCAAACATATCATCTCAGCTGCATCAGAAAGGTAAAAGTAAGACAGTTATCCCTCAAGATGAACATAGTGTGGAAGAGTTAAAGAGGAAGTTGAAATTAGCAAACCTGGAAATTGCTAAATTGAAGAAAGCTTCAAGGAAACATGCCATCCAACAAGCTAACTTTAACATAATAAAGGCCTTGTGGGAAGATAAAACATCTTCAATACCTGAGGTGGTTGATTGTAATGCCCAATTCTATACCTGGACAGTCCCTGCAATTAAGGAAGAAAAATTCATCAGAATGATCAATATGAAACTAAGAGCTGGGACTAGAGTCATGAAGAGGCAAATTCAGGATTTAAAGATGTAGCTAAGCCAGCAAAAAAAAATTGCCTTAAGGAAGTCACACATCAAGTAAGGTAATGTCTCAAATTTTGATGATTTTCTTTGTTGCATTCTTTCTTGAAGAATGATACATCTCCACTCAGTTTTCAAAAGCTTTGGGATAGTTAAAAAGAATGTTTACATATCAAGAGGCTCAAAATAGAAAAATTTTGGTTTGAAACTGTGTTTTTGGAATTACACAGCAGTTTCGTAGCGCGCTACGAAACTATTGAAGATGATGTCTAATGCACAACAGTCTCATAGCGTGCTACGAAACTGCTGAAGCTACAAAATTTAAACTCAATCAACCGATTTTGAGGGACCAAGGGAAATTTTTTGAAAAAGGAATATCCTTAAAGGATCATTTAAAGGTATCAACTTTCAACAAGGGCAAGACAGGTGGAGGAAACATATATTCAAACCCAACTCTAAACATTTTGTTATAAAGTGATCACATTTATTGCAGTCCATGATATGTTAGACAGCTTGGAGGAGGTTTTTGTCTTCACACATGGGAAAGGTTGACAACACATGAGGAACGTGGCACTCTAATAGATTGTTGGGTAATCAAAGAGGATCAACATGGTTAATTAATTCCGAATATCTTTGAAGAAACCAAAAGCATAAAAACAAGGGCAGTTTCCCACTTCTCAGCAGCAGTAAAGGGATAAAACATTGAGGACCAATATGGAGCTTCGAACATCCACCACAGCTAAATTGAAGGAGACCACTTGTGAGAGAACGAGAGTTGATTGTAATTAATGTTATTACCAACATGACGATGGAGTTAGACTCCTAATTGTCTTAGGTTTCTAAAGATTCTAGTTAGCAGTTTGTTGCATTTAATAGTTAGTTAATGTTTGAATAGGTGTCATAATAAGCAGAATTCGAGTTCCCCTCATGCTGGAGGAGGAATCTTAGCTATGTAAAGAATTCTATAAATAGGAGAAAGAGCAATCTACTCAGGGTTGGAAATTTATTGAGAAAAGCTCTGATATTTGGCTTTATGTATATGACTATGTTTTAGTAATACAAGACTCGACTTTACTTCTCAGGAATCAGAAAGATTTTACTGTTCAGTATGTTGTGTATTATCCTCTACTCAGTGTTTGCAGTGGTATAGATTTGTGATTACTTAGAAATCACTGATTGTGCTCTAATTTCCTTCACATATTTATAGACTGTGTTGTCCTATATGTTTTTTGGTGTGTTTTGAATGGTTGAATTCCTAATGCCCTGACTTCTATGTAAGGTTGATATCTGAAATTATTATGACTCCATAAGCCCAATAGATGCCTTTTATTTGTGTTTCCACCACTTATAATTCTGCATTAGTTTACAAGAGTTAGCCATCTTGCTCACAATTGAAAAAATCATTAATTCTTTTGAGAGAGCCCTCTTAGGTTGAGGAGGCTAAGCTTCAGCCTAAAGTAGGTTTGAAATAGTTACTTAAGGTCTTCCTGGTTAGCAGCCTTCCAGGGTTTGATTTTGAGATAAATTTTTGGTGCGTCTACCGGGAGCTGAAGACTATTCATTCTTGAAAACAAGAGACTGAACTTCTGAAGGTAGTAGGAGCTCAGAAGAATTTTCGATGCTGCAATCTACCTTGGTGACTCCATACAATTTCAAAAGTTTAAAAGGTGGCTTCAAGACGGAGATATAAACGGAGCAATATTGACCCAGATCCACCTACTCCTGTGGACAATCCAAACACCATTTCAAAAAGCAGACAAAGATTTACTGAAACACCAGGTACTTCATCTTTTTCAAAATCTTTGTTCTTTGAATTTTCAAGAAGTCCTGAGGATAAAATAGTTGATGATAAGATTCATGAGGTGTTGTTGAGGTCTGAAAATGAAGAAGAACTCATTGAAATTATTTTAGATTTGCAAAAAGAGGGATTGATACTTCATTTCTAGTATCACAAAAAGATAAAGAGGACTTTTGGGAGGTTGTTACTTCTGAATTATTGTTAGAAGAGGAAGATTTAGATAAGCTTAAAGAACTTGATCCTTTTGAAGTCTTACTCAAATATAACATGGGTTTAGCCCTTCCAAATTGGAGTACTTTTGTCACTGGTTTGCAAATTCCAAATAGTCCTTTCCATATCAACACCTTATCCTCTGCTTCTGCTAGTCCTAGTGGTTCTCAGACACTAGGAAATCCGCCCCATATCAGTTATGGTTCCTCTGTCCCTTCCATACCTGTCATTACTGTTCCTCCATTAATTATGGCCGTACCTACTAGGTATGCTCCACTAGCCCTCCCTGGTGTTTTACATGACCTTCCTAGCAAATATGCTGCTAGAATTCCAACATGGGGTGGGGATGAAGAAATCACAACAGAAGAACATGTAGACAGATTCAATGATTTTGTTGACAGAGAGGAAGTTGATGACGAGGATGTAAAACTAAGACTGTTTGCTCAAACCTTTATTGGAGAAGTTAGAAAATGGTTTAAAGCTCTTACAATTGGAAGCATTCACAATTGGGCAGAGTTTGAAGACAATTTTCTAAGGAAGTGGGGAAACAGGACTAATCCCGTCCAAGCTCTTACTGAATACAATAATCTTAGAAGAGCACCTAATGAAACCATTCAAAACTTCTCCAAGAGGTTTAATAAAGTGTATAATTCCATTCCAGTCCATTTGAAACCTCCTGGGGCCTTGGCACAACTGAGATATGCTGAAGCATTTGATTCTGACTTCTCTCTGTTACTCAGAGAAAGAGAATCTGCTACTCTTGCTGACATGCAAAATGATGCAATTAAAGTGGAAGTAAACATGATTTTTGCCAAAAAATCAAAGATGGAAAAAGCTAAACTAAAGGAAGAAGAGAAACCTTCTACTTCAACTCCAGAGGATAAGTTTGATTCAATGATGAAGACTATGGAGAAGTTAATGGATTGGTTGGCTCTCGGGAATACTTATGCTCCTCCTGTGTAGCAAGAGCTTCAGTTTAGAAATCCTCAGTTCAGAAGACCTCAAAATCAGCAAAGACCAAGAGAGAAAAGGAATCAACAGCCTGATCCTCCAGTAAGACCTCCTTTCCAGTAGAACTTGGTTGATGAAGAAGATGAGCCTGAAATTCCTGAAGAGTCCATCCATTGTCTTGATGAAGAAGTGCCAGGGATTTTCTTGACTAAGGAAGAACATGATGAGTCCAGTATAATGAAACAAGAAGAGGAGCCTTTAGACTATTTAAAAGGCTATCAACATGCTATCTTTGAGATGAAAAAGCAGTACAATCTCAGAAATAGAAATGTGCCCATTACAACAAGTAAACCACAGCCCAAGAAGGATGCCTCAGAGGCTATTTGAGACAAGAAAGACAACTCAAAGGTCACTGAAGGTAAAAATGATTCTCCACCTGGCAAAAAGGATATTCAAGCTCCATCCCCTACGAAAGAAATTGAGAAAACTATTTCTGTTTTCAACCTTGAGAATGAAATTGCGAAAATCAAAATATCAGTCCCATTTAGTGAAATCCTCAAGTTGGATAAATACATAAATAAGATTGTAGAGATGCTTAACTCACAACTAGGAGTGGCTGACATTCTAAATGTACAAGAAGATAGTCCTATTATATGTTTGGGCCCAAGACTTGAAGATGATCAGAATGATGAATTTCCTCCTTTCTACATAAGCATTAGCATTCATGATATGACTTTACATAATGCCATGTTGGATTCAGGGGCGTCTCATAATCTTATGCCCAAGGTAATCATGGAAAGATTGCGATTATATGTGACAAGACCATATAAGGATTTATTCTCCTTTGATTCAAAAAGAGTTCAATGCATTGGTTTGATTAAAGATGTTGTTGTGGGTCTAACACAAATTCCAGCAAAAAAAATTGTCATGGACATTGTTGTAGCTGATATTCCACCTAAGTTCGGGATGCTGTTGTCAAGATCACGGGCAACTAAAATTAAAGGCACAATACAGATAGACCTTACCTATGCTACTATTCCTATTTTTGGTGAGCAAAGAAGGTTGTATAGGGAGACCAGAATGGCTTATATGGTAAGAAGTAAAGACAAGACTCAAAACTTTCCTATTTATTCATTTGATACTGGGCTTGGATCAGCCATCCATTTCAATGAATCAGTGGGAGATGAATCAGAGGAGATGCTTTCAGAAAATCAAAGCCAAGGAAATAAGCAAGATGATGAAAAGGAGACAATAGGATGGTGGTCACTACACTTTGATGGATCAGTAGGAAAATAAGGGGCAGGAGCTGGAATTTGGATAACAAGTCCCAATGATGAAAGTAAGCTTTTCTCTTACAGACTAAATTTTGACTGCACCAATAACATGGCTGAGTACGAATCTCTGATTTTGGGCCTAGAATCTTTGTTAAAGTTAAAGGCTAGAAACATTACTGTTTGTGGGGATTCTGAATTGGTAATTAAACAAGTGGACGGTGCTTATCAAACCAAGGATGTAAGGATGAGAGCATATAGAAAATTAGTGTTTGATATGTTGGAAAAGTTTCAGGCCTATTCCTTCACTATCAAAACTAGAGACCAAAACTCCATTGCAGACTCTCTTGCTGTGTCAGCCAGTCATTTTATTATTCCTATGCACTCTTCTGGAAAATATGAGGTGGAGGTTCGCCATCGACCAGTCATACCAGATAACATCACAAATTGGCAAGTCTTTGAGGATGATCAGTAGGTAAAGAATTTCATTGAATTAAAGGGAGAATTTGAAAGCACTCAAATGGATCAGCAAAATATGTTTGTAGAGTCAAAAGAAAAGTCTGAAGTCTTACAATTAAAAAACAACTTAGTTCCTAAGGGCCTCATTCCTCTTGAGAAATTGTTTGATCAAAATGATGTGTTTAAAGTTCCAAAATTATAGGCTGATGAGGAGGAAGTAGAGAGCTACAACTTAGGGGATTCAGTTGTACCAAGGATGGTTAAGATTTCGAAATTTCTTTCAACTGATATGAAGGCTAAATAAATTGAGATGATGAAAAGGTTTATTGATGTGTTTGCATGGAGCTATGCTGACCTAAAACAATATGATTCTTCTATTATCCAGCATACCATTCCTATTAAGGAGAATGAGAAACCTTTCAAGCAGAAGTTAAGAAGAATTAATCCTCTTCTTATGCCTCTGATTGAGAAGGAGGTCAAGAAACTCTTTGATGCTAAAATCATTGTTCCAATCAGATTCACAAATTGGCTTGCTAATTTGGTGTGAGTTAGAAAGAAGAATAGGGAGATCAGGATCTGTATAGACTTTAGAAATCTGAATAAAGCTTCATTGAAAGATAATAATCCCCTTCCCAAGATGGACCTAATTCTGCAAAACATTGTTGGTTCTCAAAGGATGTCTATGCTTGATGGTTTCTCAGGGTATAATCAGATTCTTGTTCATCCAGATGATCAGGAGAAAACAACCTTCACAACACCATGGGGAACATTCATGTACACCAAGATGCCTTTTGGTCTCATGAATGCAGGGGCCACTTTCCATAGAGCAATGGATATTTCTTTTGCTGAAGAAAAGGATAAATCAGTGGTGGTATATCTTGATGATATCACAGTTTTTTCAAAGAGAGAGGAAGACCATTTGAAACACCTTGAAAGAATCTTGCTGAAATGTAGAAGGTTTGGTATTTCTCTTAATCCCACTATAAGTATTTTTGCTTTAACATCAGGCAAACTTCTTGGTCATATCATTTCTAAAAAAGGAATTAGGATTGATCCTAATAGAGTTAGTGCAATACAAAAGCTAGATTTACCAAGAAGTAGGAAAGAGATTCAATCCTTTCTTGGAAAAGTGAACTTTGTTAGGCGCTTCATTCCTAACTTTGCTGAAGTTGTCAAGAATATAACAAAGATGTTGAAAAAGGGAGTGGACTTTAAATGGACAGTTGAAGCAAAGAAATCTTTTGAAGAAATCAAGAAGGTGCTTACCCAAGCATGGGTACTTATCAACCCAGATTTTACCAAGGAATTTCTTATTTTTACATTTGCTTCTGCGGATACAATTGTTGGAGTTTTTCTGGAAAAAGGAAATCAAGGTACTAAACAACCCATTTCTTTCTTTAGAAAGACATTAGCAAATGCTGAACTAAAGCACAACATTCTAGAGAAGCAAGCCTACGCCTTGGTGAAAGCCATAAAAGATTTCAGAATCTATGTTTTGCATTCCCATATTGTCGCCTATGTTCCAAATGATGTAATAAAGGATACCTTGACACAGGCTGATCCAGATGGAAAAAGGGGCAAATGGATAGCAAAATTGTTAGAGTATGAGATTCAGATCAAACCCACCAAATTGATAAAGGGTCAAGGCTTGGCAAAGCTGTTGACACAGTAAAATTTGGACTGTCTTGACATTAATTTGAATGCAGAAATCTTAGATATTTCTGAAAATGAAGAGGAGTTGGTCCAAATAAATGAAAAATTCTTAGTTTCAGAATGGTACAAAGATGTGGCTTTTGTTCTACAACATAATAAGGTTCCTGCCCATTTCACAAAGTCTAAAGCCCGATTTGTCAAGCTGAAATCTTTAAGGTATTTCGTGTATGACCAAAAATTGTTTTGGAAAGATGTAGGAGGGATCTTGTTAAATTGTCTCCTTGAAGAAGAAGCTGATAAAGTGATTGATGAATTCCATAAAGGAGATTGTGGCGGACATCACTATTGGAAAGCTACTGCAAACAAGATCTTGAGAGCCTGATATTTTTGGCCAACTATGTTCAGATACATCTATAAAAAGGTAGCTACATGCCATGAATGTCAAATGTTTGAAGGAAAGAGGAAGCTTGTGCCTTTGCCTCTGGTTCTTATATATGTTGAAGCACCCTTTCAAAAATGGGGATTAGATTTTATAGGAGAAATTCATCCTCCTTCATCAGGTCAGCATCGCTAGATTCTTACAGCCACCAATTACTTTACCAAATGGATTGAAGTGGTTCCAACAAGGCAAGCAAATGATTAAGTGATTATCTCTGTCTTAGAAAATAATATATTATCTAGATTTGGTTTCCCAATGAAGATTATAACTGACAATGCTAAAGCTTTTAAATCCAAGAAGATGATCAATTTCTGTCATCAATACCACATTACTCTTGGGCATTCTACTGCTTATTATCCACAAGGAAATGGTCTTGCTGAATCATCAAACAAAAGCATTGTAAGGATCATTAAGAAGCTGCTGTAGGAAAACAAGAAAGCATGGCATTTGAAATTGAGGTATGCTTTGTAAGCTGGTAGGATTTGTACAAAGGGATCTATTGGTACCTAGCCATATGAATTAGTATATGGTGCTGAAGCCATATTTCCAACATCACTTGGAGTACCAGTAATGAAGCTAATTCAAGGATTGGAGTTGGAACCAAATGCCATACAAAGGAGAATCAATCAGCTGATAGCCCTACAGGAGAAAAGAAATGAAGTGTATGACAATCATCAACAAAGTCAGAACAAAACCAAGAGAACATTTGATAAGAAGATCCAAGAAGTTACTTTTCAGATCCATGATAAAGTGCTGAAATGGGAAGCCATAATCGAAGAGAAAGGTAAGCACGGTAAATTTGAAAATTTGTGGAAGGGCCCATATCAAATTGCTGCTTTCCATGGAAACAACACTTACATTCTGCAAGAAATAGACAGAGAACCATATGCTGGAGGACCTGTTAATGGTAGGTTCCTAAAGCATTATCATTGATTGAAATAATATCAGTTTCTCACAACATTGTGTATACTCATTTTATCAATTTTTTCTTTTGTTGTAAATAATGACAAGCTAAAACATAAGG
The DNA here is from genome assembly GCA_000404065.3 of Pinus taeda. Taxonomy (NCBI): domain Eukaryota; kingdom Viridiplantae; phylum Streptophyta; class Pinopsida; order Pinales; family Pinaceae; genus Pinus; species Pinus taeda. The sequence continues at coordinate 40,681 of APFE031530957.1, forward strand.
CTTAAGCCCAAGGTGAAGGCCCAAGAAGCTGGAAAAGGATGCTTGTCAAGCAAATCTGTGTTTGTCATAAAATGGATAAAGCACTGGACCTGCGAGTTCTTAGTGTACTATAGGAGCACACTATCCCAAGTGGAGCCACTATTATCACTTAAGAAGCAATTTCCAAAATTGTTTACATCAGTTTGATGGTAAAGGTTCGGTGCTAATCTAGATTTAATTTTTGTTTGCCTTAGAGTCTAAGTCTTAGGGGTCTTAGCGGTATGCTCAAAAGGTCAACTATCCATTCTCATTCATCATTGGTCTCATAACTCACACAATCTCCATGTGTTAGCTTTGTTCAAAGATTATTATGTGTTACATGCTTTGGGTGATTTCGTAGAGCGTAAATACTTTAGGTGTTTTCGCAGCGCAACATACTTTAGGTGATTTCACAGCGCAAAACCCAGATTTTACACTGGATGCACTACGAAATTGGAGATTCGTGCAATCCATAACAAATCTTTCTTAGCTGTCATATCTGTCAAGTTCATTTATGTTTACATCATCCACTGTCAGCTTATACACTTCACCTATCATGTCCAACCACTTATCTCCATCATTTGAGTCATTAGGTATCTTGGTACGCTCATATTGCAAGTTTCAAGAAGAGCCAGGTATTCACAGTCATAATGATGATTGTATTCGTTGCATGAGAAACAAATATGCAAGCTTTCAATTTGAATTCATTGAACACGAAGCCAATTTGAATTCATTAAACACCAAGCGAGGTAGCTATCAAGCGAGGCAGCTATCAAGCGAGGTAGATATCAAGCGAGGCAGAGATCAAAGATTGAGACAGTGTAGTCATCAAAAATATCATTCTGCTTGAGTTTCATGGAGGGGTCTGCAGAAAGAAAGGATCACAGGTCAGGCAAGTGTTTGAGGAGCGAACCTGAAGGTTTAGACATAACCTTGAAGAACAGAGAAGTTGAGCATGCATTCAAGCAAGTTGGATGTTGGAAGTTTTGCAAGAAACTACAGGGAGGTCATGCACAAGTCACCAAGGAATTTGCCTTGAATTTCACAGGACTGAACTCAAAGGTTGGTATGCTTGAACTGCAGGTCTCACCAGACATAATATCCACAGTTACGGAGATTCCAAGGGGGCAAGAAAGTTGGTTTAAGAATTTCAAATTTGATATGACCCCATGCAAAGAATTTCTGAAGCAGGAGTTCATTAACTCAGATTTAAACAATTCTGTTCCTATAAGTTATATCAAGGATTCGTATGCCAATTTGCTTACCTGCATACAGAGGTACCTTACCTGTGAAGGGAGATATAATAAGGTGTATTCATATCATTTTAAACTTCTGTTGCATTTCACAGGAAAGACATTTATTGATTTACCTTTCTACTTATTTGGTAGCCTAAGCAAAATGTGTGACAAGGTGCAGCTAAGGAAAGAAGCCCGTGAGACTTCATTGTTCCACCATGGTTTGATTAAATTGATTGTTCTGCATGACTCCAGAGGGTAGGTTGAGTCTGGCCCACGTTCATCTTCATGTCTGGTTTCAAGAATGAGACTGGTCTCAGTCCTCAAACTGCAAAAGATTTTCGAGCAACAACTGATCATTAGGCAGAAACAAGATCCAGGTGGTTTGTAAAGGTGAAGGCTAGGAAACAGGTAAGGGAACCCACCAAGCCACTGATAATCCAAGATACACCCCAACAATCCCAGAAAGAGAAAACTCAAATCAGAGAGGGTGCACATGAATCATCCACAAGTGAAGTAGTCCAGAGAAGAATGACAAGAGGCCAATTAGCTAAGGAAAAAGGAAAAGTAGTGGTGACTGAAGACAACCCGGTTTCAAAGGGAAGCCTTAATGACCTATTGCAGGCAATTGATATTGAAGAATCACCATTGGTCCAGGTAGATCTGATAAAAGCAGGAAAGGATAAGACTAAAAGAATTAAAGCCTCGAAGAAGCTCAAGTTTGATGATCCGGTTGCTAAGTTTGTCTTCAAACCAAGAAGACCTGTGACCAGGCATTCAAAATGGATTCAAGAGACATTGCCAGAGGCAAGTGAAACAGAGGGAATAACACAGTCTCATGAAGCACTTGTAACTTTACTAAACATATCATCTCAGTTGCATCAGAAAGGTAAAAGTAAGACAATTATCCCTCAAGATGAACATAGTGTGGAAGAGTTAAAGAGGAAGTTGAAATTAGCAAACTTGGAAATTGCTAAATTGAAGAAAGCTTCAAGGAAACATGCCATTCAAAAAGCTAATTTTAATAGAATGAAGGCCTTGTGGGAAGACAAAACATCTTCAATACCCGAGGTGGTTGACTGTAATGCCCAATTTTATACTTGGACAGTCCCTGCAATTAAGGAAGAAAATTTCATCAGAATGATCAATATGAAACTAAGAGCTGGGACCAGAGTCATGAAGAGGAAAATTGAGGATTTAAAGATGCAGCTAAGCCAGCAGAAAAAAATTTCCTTAAGGAAGTTACACATCAAGTAAGGTAATGTCTCAAATTTTGATGGTTTTCTTTGTTACATTCTTTCTTGAAGAATGATACATCTCCACTCAGTTTTGAAAAGCTTTGGGACAGTTAAAAAGAATGTTTACATATCAAGAGGCTCAAAATAGCAAAATTTTGGTTTGAAACTGTGTTTTTGGAATTACACAGCAGTTTCGTAGCGTGCTACGAAACTGCTGAAGATGATGTCTAATGCACAGTCAACCGATTTTAAGGGACCGAGGGAAATTTTTTGAAAAAGGAATATCCTCAAAGGATCATTTAAAGGTATCAACTTTCAACAAGGGCAAGACAGGTGGAGGAAACATATATTCAAACCCAACTCTAAACTTTTTGTTATAAAGTGATCACATTTACTACAGTCCATGATATGTCAGACAACTTGGAGGAGGTTTTTTTCTTCACACATGGGAAAGGTTGACAACACATGAGGAACGTGGCACTCTAATAGATTTTTGGGTAATCAAAGAGGATCATCATGGTTAATTAATTCCGAATATCTTTGAAGAAATTAAAAGCATAAAAACAGGGGCAGTTTCCCACTTCTCAGCAGCAGTAAAGGGATAAAACATTGAGGACCAATATGGAGCTTCGAACATCCACCACAACTAAATTGAAGGAGACCACTTGTGAGAGAACAAGAGTTGATTGTAATTAATGTTATTACCAACATGATGATGGAGTTAGACTCCTAATTGTCTTAGGTTTCTAAAACTTCTAGTTAGCAGTTTGTTGCATTTAATAGTTAGTTAAAGTTTGAATAGGTGTCATAATAAGTAAAATTCAAGTTCCCCTCATGCTGGAGGAGGAATCTCAGCTATGTAAAGAATTCTATAAATAGGAGAAAGAGCAATGTAATCAGGGTTGGAAATTTATTGAGAAAAGCTATGATATTTGGCTTTATGTTATGACTCTGTTTTAGTAATACAAGACTTGACTTTACTTTTCAGGAATCAAAAAGATTTTACTACTCAAAAGTTTGTGTATTATCCTCTACTTAGTGTTTGCAGTGGTATAGATTTGTGATTACTTAGAAATCACTGATTGTGCTCTAATTTCCTTCACATATTTATAGACTGTGTTGTCCTATATGTTTTTTGGTGTGTTGCGAATGGTTGAATTCCTAATGCCCTGACTTGTATGTAAGGTTGATATCATTGTTATACTTAAACGATTATGACTCCATAATCTCAATATATTCCTTTTATTTGTGTTTCCACAACTTACAATTCTACATTAGTTTACAAGAGTTAGCCATCTTACTCACAATTGAAAAAATCATTAATCCTTTTGAGAGAGCCCTCTTAGGTTGAGGAGGCTAAGCCTCAGCCTAGAGTAGGTTTGAAATAGTTACTTAAGGTCTTCCTGGTCAGTAGCCTTCCAGGGTTTGATTTTGAGATAACACGATCTATGCATTCTGGACGTCTTAATGTTGATGTACACTTGAACGTCTTCCAAGTTCTCAACAATACTCTCCTGCATGAATGTGTCTTTTATACTGCACCATGTGACCTCAGTAGAATTATCAAAGAAGCATTGTGTGTGGCATAAATGAGAATGGTCATCTTTGTTACTTGAACTGCTTCCTCAATGCTTGCCTCTAAAGTTTCTATGGAGGCCACTTTAAGTGTAGAAGGAGGCATGGCTCAAACATATGATGAGAGGGTGAAAATTCTTGTAGCTCGAACACTTGTTTGTGGTAGCATGTTCATAATGAAAATATTATATTAATGCAACCTAACTATAAAACAATATCTTCATAAATCATGTAAAAGAGCCATCAAATGTAATTGAACCTGAAAAAATATCAATGAAAATACAAAATAATTTTCATTTGTAAGAAAATCTACATGCAACAAGAAGGGTCGACTTACAAAGCATGAAAGAGAGTCAAGGGTGATTTGAGGCTTTGTAATGTGCTCATGTGCTCAAGCAAGAGAAGAAAACCAACGAGGGTGAATTGGCACACCCCAAAGGGAGAAAGGAGTGGGTTTTTGGACCTTCAGGCCTTCATAATGCGTTCATGCACTCAAGGAGATAGATATGATGCACTGGCATACTCCGAAGGGATGAAGGAATATGTCTTCAGGATTTCATGCCTTTAGGGTGCACTCAAAGGAAAGGGGGGTGCACTAGTGCTTGTCAAAGGGAAAAGGGAAAATAATTCTAGTCTTCGAGGTATGCTCATGCACTCAAGGAAGGAAACAATTATTCCTGATGAAGGAGTGTGCTTAGGAGGGAAAATTGGCCATTGTGGGTGTAGTTTTCAAGGTTGATCGAGCTTTGATTTCTAGAAGTCTGCTATGCATATGGAAGGCTAAAGAACAAGTTTGACAACAAGATTTCATGATAATAATGAGAATAAGAAGGATATTAAATATTATATGGATATTGTCATAGTCATGGTGGAACGTGCAGAGTTTCAGCATGTGACAACAAATTAACACTTGAAAAATCAAGATTGAATAGAAACGCCAGTAAATAAAATAAAAAAAAAACACCAGTAAGAAAAGCAACATCGACAGTGAAATCATGAAAGGAAATGAATAGTTTCGACATGCAAAACTTACTTGTAATGAAGGTTGATGAAGAGTTTCTTGATCAACAACTATCCACCCAACCCAGATGAGAATTATTATGAAAATGATTGATTATCTGGGTTAATTTAAAAGAGTTTACATGCAAAATTGTTTTATGCATGATCACCACTTGTGAATAACTGAAAGGATTAGTTAAGGGAAGTTGAGTGGGCTCTTACTTTTGAGTAGTGTGCCCACATGCAACAAAGGGGATCATGCATACATCCAGGAAGAGTGAATGTCTTTAGTATGAAGGATTGTACTCAAGGAGGCTACACTTGCTCAACAGGAACAAGTGCGCTCAAGGAGGGTGCACTTCTTCATCTCAAAGGAGTGTGCTCAACACAAGTGCATGTCTTCATCAACTTGGAGTGTGCTTTTTCCTTAAAGAGCCCTTCTATATTTTGTTTTCTTTTGAGTTATTTTTGAGTGTGTGCAAGGTGGAAAGGCTAGTTTATATGTTGAGATAAGTCATGAGTTCACCTAACCATGGACTAGATAACATAAGCACTTCAAGGGTTAGGCAATGAAATTTAGGAAACATTGACTTAGGAGGATGCGACACTAGGAGAAAACACATAAATAATAAATGAAACAACAGATGAGACTAGGGGGCTTGAAAGGATGGTTTATGTAGGCTCCAAAATTAACTTAGGAATTTTTTTTGGAGGGTTGTTGTTGCGGCGACAACACTTGGAAACATACTGGGAGAACCCCATCTTCTCTAAAAAGGTTTCATTTAGGTGAAAATTATCAATTCTACAGGAAGTATTGATTCAATCAGAGAGTTCCATTGGCTCCCCTCTCTTACCCGGTTAAAGATATAGTTTTCCCAGTTCCATTGCTCGACGTGACACCACATAAAACAAGCCATATCATTATCATGTTGATGTAAGTAAGGGTAATATAGCATGATTATTTAAAACAATCATAGCATTAGTTTTACATCTCTGACATTGCTCCACTGGTAGCAGGCTTGGATAGTACTCTAGCAAAGTCACTTCAAGAACACAAAATTTTCTTTGTTGTTACTGAGCTTGGATAATACCTCGACAAAGTCCATTGCTTCACCTTCCTATGATGGAAGCCTTTCTCTTCTTTCAAATTTTATATTTTATTTATTTTTCATAGAGACTATGCATAGGCACTTATTATTTTCAACGGCAAAAGAGGGATCCTAGCTTATTGAGAGTAGAAGAGGTTACTCCTTTAGAGATAGGTTTAAGACCTCTAATGCTTTGGTTTTTAAATTTTTTCCCCTTATTTTACTGTACTCAAATATATAAGCAAGAACTACTATTCATAAACATAACCAAGTGCAGGAAAGAGAAAACTAAATAGGTTACAACTTCCCAGCTGAAGGAATGTATTTTCCATCAAAAAATCATTAACTTGAAAAGATGTAAACCAAATCAAGGAAGAGGGTATCTAGTAAGCCAAGGGTTATTTTTTAGTACATCTTTCCTTTCACAAAATATTATCCACATTCTCTTGAATCTCAAACCAACTTTACTTAAGAAAAGATAAAAGAAAAATAATGGAAACTGGAAAAATGAAAACATAAAAAATAAATGTAATGCATCTAGCTAAATGTAACATAACCTACCCTAAACTAAATAGTACAGGGTTAGGTCATGTGAAGTGGAAATTCCAATGCAGCCATAGAATCTACTCCTGACCTTTGCATTGAAGGATATGATCGTTTAGAAAATAAAATGTAGTGTAGTGAAAAGGACAAACCATGTAAACACTTGCACTGACAAACAAGAATAGGAAGTGAAATCGCAACAGTGAAAAACAATTGACTTCTCTTTCAAACGAAAAGTTCAACAACAATGGTAATTACCAATTCTATGACCATACAAGACTCAATGAAGTGCGTGCAAGTATAGGCCATGAGACATGGTTCTGGACTGATAAGTTTCTTTTAGGGACTCTGTAATAGGATCATGGAAACAACCTTTAGGGAAAATTTGATAAGATATAATGATCAAAGACAGATCCCGGTCATACACGACATCAGTAAGTTGACCACAATCCATGTTGTTTAGTGAGTGAGGTTCTTTGATGGATGATGTAGAAGATAGGCTAGATTGAAATGTTGGACATTCATTGAGACCATTCTTTGTTTCCACACTACAGATTAAATATTTTCTTGAGGTGGGATGTAGAAGTGGAAGTTTTACGATCAAACTAGTATTTCTTCCTTGAGGGTTGAAAAAAATTGTGTGAGAAAAATAAGCATCCCTTAAGAGAGAATTGACATCCCAAATGATGACATTAAGGAAAAAAAGGTGGAAACGAATTATGAACTGATTGAAACCACCATGGTGACAGGAAGCTGACATAGCCATCAACATAGGATGAAGTGTTCTACTCACCTAAATTAATATTAAAATGTTAGAAAACATAATTAGAATCTTATCAAAACAAGAGTCATCATTCAGATCAAGAGATTTACCAGAATTTTGAGGTTGATCAGATAGATTCTCGAGATTACCACAAACATATTCAATGGTAATCATGTCCTCTTCTTTATCGAAAGGAGATATACCTAAAATAGAATCTTTGATAATCACATCAGACTCCACTTGAAATTCTAGGAAATCTAAATCTTCTTGTAGGAACAAAGGTTCATCCATGTTACTTGAACAATCATTACCATATAATTCAAAGAAAATGAAATCATCAAGGCGATGGTTGTCCAATGGTTCAATGTAACCAAAAGATAAGGAGTTGATTGGTGAGATATCAATATTCAAATATGGTTGATTAATGAGATCAAATGAATCAACGTCAGGGGAAATATGTGAAAGAAAAATTAACTCTTCATCAACAAATTGATCTTCCAGTTTAGTGATTGGTTTAGGTTCAAAACATGAAACATCAAAAGGAGGGGGACATGTTACAAAATGCATATCCGGTTCTTCCTAGGATGGTGAAATTATTTTTAATCAGGACGACATAATGAAATGAATTAAAAATATTTTCTTGACATTTCGACTAAGAAAAAAAACATTTCATATAGTAACTGCCAATCCACATCCTCATATATGAATTCATAACAAAGATGGAGGAATTAGTTGACAAAATATTTGAGAGATTCATTTGATTCCATTCTAAGCTGATCAATTTCATTAAGAACATCTTGATATTATTATTTGTTTAAAAAATGATGGAGCTCGTTAACTAATTGTTTAAAATATGATATAGAAGAAGTGGGTATAGAATAACACCATTGCTTTGCACAACCATCCAATGTGAGGGTAAACAACCGTGCGAGGATTTCTTCGGAATAAATACCACTCGAAATAAAAAATTGAAAAAACTTAATTACGTAATCAAGGATGGTTGTTGTACGCTTTCCATCGAGTTTATAATGTGAAAAGTTATGTAAAACATCTGAGGGGATTGAAAGATATAAAGCTTCGAAAAAATACCTCAAGAATATGATGTGGGATCAAGCCATTAAAGGTAATTGATTAAAATAGACATCACAGACTCAAATGGCTAGCCAAAGGTATACTAATTAGTTTTTCATTTTTCATATTAAATCTTTTCAACACCTTTTCTATGTACTCACTCTGAGACAATTATAATTTTTTATTCTTCCTATCTCTAGTTATTATCATACCAAGGATTTGTTTTGCAACACCCAAATCCTTCATTACAAATGAGTTCGCCAATTTTCTTTTAAGCACATTTATTTCTTGCATGTTAGAACCTGCAACAAGCATGTCATCTACATATAATAACAATATAATATAGCTTCCATCATTTTTCCTTTTGAGATAAACATAATGATCAGAGTGACATCTAGTATAACCTTGTTCAAATATAAACCTGTCAAATCCTAGATACCACTGCCTTGGAGTCTGTTTTAAGCCATACAAGCTCTTCTTCAATTTGCACACTAGTTTCTCCTTTCCTTTTACCTCATATCCTTGTGGTTGCTGCATATATATCTCTTCCTCCAAATCCCCATGGAGAAAGGTTGTCTTTACATCTAACTGCTCAAGATCCAAATCTTCAGCTACTACTAGACTTAAAATAGTTATGATTGAAGTCATTTTGACAATAGGAGAAAATATCTCATCAAAATCTATACCCTCTTTCTGTGCAAACCCCTTCACCACAAGTCTAGCTTTATACCTTTTTCTACCTCCATCTTCTTCCTTCAACCTATAAACCATTTATTCTACAATGTTGTTTTTCCTGCATGCAACCTGACTAAGTCCCAAGTCTGGTTATGTGCTAAAGGGTCCATCTCTTCTTTCATGGCTTTCTCCCACTTCTTCCTGGTTTCTACCTACACTTCTTCTTCATAACATTTTGGTTCACTAGAATCAGTCAAAAATACATAGTATAATGAAGGGAGAGTATCATTCAAGGGGTCTGGTTATCCTGGTAGATGTTCTAACACCACTTTCAGGTGTTTGAGGTGCTTGTTGTTGTTGTGGTTGCTATTGTTGTTCTGGTTGTTGATTATTATGATTTTCAGGCACTATCACTTTTTTTGTGATCTCATCAAGCACTGTGTATTCTCTATTTTCTTTTTCATATTTCTTTTCCTGAAGTTGATCCTTATACAAAACATTTTCATCGAATATGACACCTCTGCTTCTAATGATTTTGTGTTTTTCATAATCATAAAAGCGATAACCAAAATCATTAACACCATATCCAATAAGGTACATTTCTTTGATTTTTCCTCAAGCTTTGTTCTATTTTCTTTATTAATGTGGACAAAGGCTTCACAACCAAAAGTCTTTAAAAATGAGTAGTTTACCTTTTTTCCTATCCATGCCTCCTCTAGAATACCACCATCTAAGGAACTTGAAGGCCCTCTATTTATTAGATAAATAACAATATCTACAGAATCTGCCCAAAATTGTAAGGGCAATCCTACATGCAATCTCATGCACCTTGCACGCTCCATGATTGTCCTGTTCATCCTTTCTGACACACTATTTTCTTGTGGTGTTCCTGGAACTGTCTTCTCTCTCTGTGAATTCCATTCTCTGAACAGTACCTATCAAACTCTTTGCTGCAATATTAACCTCCATTGTCTGATATGAGACACTTCAACCTTTTTCTTGTCTTATTTTCAACCAAAGCTTTCCATTTCTTGAAAGTATTAAATACATCAGATTTATTTCGAATACAATAAATCTAGGTTTTTCTGGTTGCATCATCAATAAAAGTAACATAATAGTGAGAGCCACCGAGAGTTGATACTTGAGTAGGTCCCCATACATCTATATGCAGAAGCTCTAATTTTTCACTCTTCTTTTCTTTCTCAACTTTGAGGAATCTGACTCTCTTATGTTTTCCATAAACACAATTCGCACAAAATTTTAAATCAACATGCTTCAAAGCTGGCAAAAATTTTCTTGAGTGAAGAATCTGCATCCCCTTCTCACTCATGTGCCCAAGCCTATGATGCCATGATGTTGTATCTTCTCCTGTAGAGGTTAAAGCATTAACATAATTAGAAATATCATTGCATAAATACAATGTACCACCCTTTTCTCCTTTTGCTATTACCAGAGATCCTTTAGTGACCTTCCAAGGTTTATCTGTAAAAGTAGTCACACAACCTTCACCTCCCAACTGCCCTATTGAAATTAGAATTTTCTTTAGATCTGACACATGCCTTACCTCCTTCAATAGCCATTGATTTCCATTCTGATGTTTTATGAAAACTATACCCATTCTAATGAATTTATAGGGTTTATCATCACCCAATTGAATCTGTCCAAAATCTCCTTGGATATAATCATGAAAATGTTTCCTATCCAGTGTGGCATGGAATGAGGCCCCTGAATCTACCACCCAGACATCAATAATATTTTCTAATGAAAGAATCAAAGCATCTTGAAACACATCACCTGTCACATTCGCTTCATGATTGTTTTCTTGCTACACATCTCTTTTTCCATTTTGAGACTTGCAGTCTTTCTTTAGGTATCCTTTCTTCCCGTATTTCCAGCACACTATCTTTGATCTAGACTTGGATCTACCTTTCCTTGACTTGATGTGATATCCTGGGCTCTTTCCTCTTTCCATTTTTCTTCCCCTAGTCTTTGCAGTCAAAGCATTACCTGATGTCTCACCTGAGCTTTTTCGTCGCATTTCCTCACTAGGGATTGCACTGACAACATCATCAAACTTTAAATTACTAGATCCAAAGACAGAGTTATGAATGGCCATAACTAAACCATTCCAAATTTATGGAAATTAGCACAAAAATAACATAGCCCTAATTTCATCATCAAGAGCTACCCATACAGAACTTAACTGACTAGTAACTGTATTAAATTCATTTAAATGATCAGCAACAGATCCACCTTCTAACATCTTCATATTAAATAAACACTTCATAAGAAATATCTTATTTTATGCTGAGGGTTTTTCATATAGTTTGGCCAATGCCGACATTAAACCCTCTGTTGTCATTTCCTTTGAAATAATAAAGGCTATTGATGCCGCTAGGCACAACCGTATTGTTCCAAGTGCCTTTCTGTCGATAATATCCCATTCTGTGTCTGTCATATTCGTTGGCTTCTTTGTCTTTCCTCTTAATGGTTGGTACAAGTCTTTCTAGTACAAATAATCTTCCATCTGCATCTTCAATAGCTGGTAGTTTTGGCTATTAAATTTTTCGACCCTAAACCCACCATCTTCCGCCATTGCTCCCACTCAATCCAGGAACCCTTCTCTCCTACGAGTTTATCAACCAAATAGACCTTTGGCTCTGATTACAATTGTTAGAAAACTATATATTACAAAGTAATGGAACACATAAAATATTTGTAGAAATATTAACACAGAAAACACATAAAACAAGAGAGACATAGATAGACGTGGTTCACCCAATTTGGGCTAAGTCAATAGAGAAACAACCAGTCCTTCCTTTTATATTATCTAGCAAACCGAAGAGATACGACCTACAACATATATGCTGTAATTCCCTCTTTGCTCTCACACAATATCCTCTCTCTTTCTCACTCAAAATACATATCTACATAGACGTAATACAATTCCCTCATATATAGTGAGGGGTTGCATTCTAGGGAAAAAAAACCCTAATTTAAACATAACTTCTACCGTCAAATCTCCGCTTAATGAACAACCCAGATTGAATACAAAATTACAACATTTTACAAGGCAATTTTACATCTATTTTTAGCTTCGGTGGCACTGCCCCCAATCCCTCGCCAGGGGGGGGCTCCTAAAGATCATTCCCCCCCACCTCCTTAGACCCCCCTTGCAGTGCAAATATTATGAGCTGTGTTTCCACCACATTACAAACTATGGTCCAATGTGGTGATACCTCTGAATAAAGAAGATAATCAATCTCCACACCCAACATCAAGTTGACATTAGAGGTACTAAACTCGTCAGAATTCATCATGAGGATTTGGTAGTTACTAGGACCAGAAAATTAGGGAGGATGGGCTGCTTGACCTTACTGAGGTTGAACAATAACAAATCTTGGTTGAGGGAAAGGATTTGTGAGCACGATCAGTTGAGATGGCACAGGATTCTGAGGTGGTTGTTGCATGAGCGATTGACCTCTAGAAGCTACTTCGGCTTCCCACATTTGGCGTATATGGGGTAAGAGGGGACACTCATGGGTATAATGGCCATGTACACCACACCATGCACAAGGATTTTTTGTACAAATAACTTTGTTATGCTTGGGCTGGTCGCCTTGTTGTTGGTTGTTGGTGTTACGCTGGTTCCCTTGGGATTCATTACCTTGGCTACCTTGGTTACCCTTGTTACTCTTCCCCTTATTAATTTTCTTTGAAATTTGGGATTTCTCACACTATGATGTGCAAACACTTGACCCTGAGGGGGCGGTGGCTAGTGGGGCTAGGGATGCATGGGAGGCTGTGGCGCTAATTCGTGAAGGGCTAGAGCTCTCGACAGTGCATAGGTATAAGATGGTGAAGAGGAAACGATCTGGTACAGAGGTTGAGTACTAGCTTGCCCTGGCATCTGCTAATGTGGTTGGGTAAATGCATAAGACGTGCTTTGTCTTGAATACATGTTGATGGTAGGAGGGGCATTAGTGTTGGAGGAACTAGTACCCCCTGCAGATAGCCATAACTCTGCTGAGCATATGGTGAAGGATGTGAAATGGCTCCAACGTGAGATGCCTTAGGTGCATTGGCACCACCAAGATGAGGGAGGTCTGGTATAATAGTATAGACATAACCAGATTGAGCATAAATCAAGTCATATCTCAGAGAAGTCTGGAGAGCCTCGTCCTTTGTTTGAGGAAAGTGAGACATGACATCTTTGGCAATAGGCACTAAAAGAGTCCTAAGAAACCAATCGAGGTAGACATAGTCTTCGAAGGGAGGAGAATGACACATGCTCCTCCTCTATGCCATTCCTAAACATGATCCGAAAGACGGGTGTTAGAGGACTGAAGGAATGCGATCAAGAGATCTGTACTGGTGTCGTATCCGAGGGGTAACTGAAAATATGACAAGAACACTTTAGCAAGCATCAGGAATGTGGAATGAGAGGCAGCGAGCTCAACAACATACCACTTTGCATCATCTCCAGTGAGCATGCATTGGAACAATCGAAGACGAATGGAATCATTGGTGATGTAGTTTGGATGAACACCACATATGGAAGGAGCGGATGTGATTGGTGGGGTATTATCTAGAATTACCCTCAAACTTGGGAATGTCAAAGGGAAGCTTAGTCAGCATAGCTGGCTAACCAGCATCATGGTGTATATGGTCATTAATCAACTGGCTAAAATCTGGGAGGGTTAACCCAGCCATGAATGGTAACATGGGGGCTATCAGAATGGTTCTTGTAATGATTCTGATAGATGTGACTACTGCAGTAGAACCAGAGCCAACACTAGGTTGGTCTCCTGCACTTGTAGTTGGTCTTGACATGATGATGGTATGCGGGGAAGGAGGCTAGGAATCAAATGAGGAATTAGATGGACCAGAAGAAGAGTCGATATGGGGACTCAGGGGAGGATGAACTTGAACCCTACAGGAAGGAGTAATATGTCCAAGCGGAAACTGGGGATGAAGTCCTAAGAGTCTCTATGACAAATGCCTTGGTGGCGCAATGGTTGTAAGACACAAGTGACATAAAAATTGTGAAGGGAGATCAACAAGATGTTTTGTCTCGATGTGTGGAGATAAATTATTTAAGTCAAATCTTGTCTTAGCAGTGTAAAACAAGCCCCCTTCACTTAAGGTTTTCTTGTGTGTGCAAGTGTGTTTATTAATTAAGCCCAAATCATGTTTCAAAAAAGAAAAAGATTGCTGAAGTAAACTGGAATTAAAAATAGAAAATGAACAACAAATCAACTCTCTAAACCCCATCCAAATTGGGCTTGCAAACATTTTTCTGGTTGGCGGTGAAATAAACTAAAAACACATGAAAAAGGCCAAGAGATATAAGCGTCAGTGTGATTGGGATCAAATAACACTATGCTGCTAGAAAGTGGTGCAACAACAACAAAAAACCAGGGAGGAAAATCACTACAAAAATATAGAGATATGGGTGTGAAAACTAGCCTAAGGGCAAATAATGAGACCCTAAGGCAAATGACCAAACAATATTTAATATGAAACTTTGGATGGAAACAACCTATCTTTGAAGATCTGAAACAAGAAGGTACGAATCTAGAAAATATGGCTAAAAGTTTTGCAATAACTTAGATTTCTTACTCAGCTAAAACTCCTTCAATAAAGGTGGAAGCGTACTAGAAGCCCTAAGGGGTTAAATTCCACTTCGACGAGCAAAATGGAGTAGATCAAGGCCTAAGCATACTAAGACATCGTTCAACCCACCCAATAGACAACTCTCGAAAAAACCTAGAAACAAAACAGAAAAAATCCCAAAAATCCTAAAATCACAGGTACTAATAGGTTTAGGGGGATATCACACTTTTTGGGTTAGAAAGTGTGCTATGGATCTCTAGATCACACTTTTGGGGTAGAAAAGTGTGATTTATGCTCCTCATTTCTCGGGTGGCAAGTCTCAGAACATTTTGTTGTCTCTGTCTCGGCTGGTTCTTGTGACTTGTGGAAATGACCAGAAAACTTACGGAAGTTAGAAATTTGACTGATTTAGGGTTAGAATGCTAGTAAGAAACATTAAGGGACTGAAAAAGAAAAATCCTAAGCTAAAAATTGAAGGTCACCCAGGGTTTCAGATCAAAATTAAAAATGTAGTGGAGTCACCAAATTGTTATTGTGTTTTCTTCTTGAATGCGTACGAAAAGAAACCACTTTAGGTTGTGGATGACAAAAAGTCCTATTAATAAAAGTGGTTGTTAAACAATGTGGATCTGCAACAAATGATAGAAACAAAACTTGCCAAAGCCCTGATCTATGCAACAGATCTAGTTAAACAACAAAATGGAATAGTAAAATAAGCACAAGTAACTCCAATAATCCATTGGAAACCAGATATATAAAGAATATATTTTATTAAACAACACCTATGAAGGGAACAAATAAGGTTGTCAGTCCCCCTCTATGGGATGGGTTGTTGTCTATTCTCAAATGTATTAAGCTTTTTGTAGAGTCTCTCTCCTCTATAATGTATAAAACCCAACAAACAAAATTTTGAGCTCAATGAGAACTCAAATGAAAAAGAATATGGTGTGCGACATTGATAATAATCAGAGCTACAATAGTGAGTGCAACAATGAAAATAATCAAAAGTGAAGAATGAATGGAAAACTCTTCTATTTATAACAGAATATTAGGTTATCCTCGAATAATGAGCAATAATAAAATATTATTAATGCCATTCTAGAATTAACTATTTGGAATATTTTATTATATTTGGTTTGGGTATTTAAACTTTTATTTAGAAATAATAAATAAATAAATGATTTATTTATCATATCAAGAAATATGGTTAAGGAATAATAAACAAATAAGGATTTATTTAATTATTCATAAGGAATTTAGTCAAACTTGACAAGGAATAATAACTCATTAGTGATGAATTAATTATTCCTAGAGAAAAATAAGATAATTAATGATTTATCTATTTATTTCTCATAACTCGGTTAAATGTGACAAGGAATATTAATTAAACAATGGTTTAATTAATTATTCCTAGAAGATAATTTAATAAATAATGATTTATTTAATTATTCTTCATGGGTTTAATTATAAGTGACTTAACAAATTTGATTTATTAAGTAGTTTCTCACAATGAAAGCAATTTTACTATTGTAAAATTGGCCCTACATGGTGTACTCGGATCCATCTAGTAAATTATGTCTAGATTATCAATTTTTTGTGATAACACACATACAACAAAGATGATCATGTGTGTATCTAGGAAGAGCGCATGTCTTTAGTACGAAGGAGTACGCTCAAGGAGGGTGCACTTGCTGAGCATGAAGGATTGCACTCAAGGAGGGTGCACTTGCTCAGCGTGAAGGAGTTCGCTCAAGGAGGGTGCACTTATTCATCCTGAAGGTGAACTCAACATGAGCACATGTCTTCATATGCTTAGAGTGAGATTTTTCCTTAAAGAGCACTTTCTTGCTTTTGTTTTCTTTATTTTTTCTTTTGAGTGATTTTCAAGTGTGTGCATGGTGAAAAGGCTAGTTTCTAAGTTGAGATAAGTCATGAGTTAACCTAACCATGGACTATATAACATAAGTGATTCTAAGGGTTAGGTGAAAACATTTAGAAAACAATGACTTAGGCAAATGTGACACTAGGAGAAAGCACACAAATAACAAATAAAAAAACATGATGACACTAGGAGGGTTGAAACAATGGTTCATGTAAGCTCCAAAATTGACTTAGGAAAAAATTTTGAAGGGTCGTTGTTGCATCAATAACACTTGGAAACACACTTGAAGAAGCCCAACTTCTCTGAAAAGTCTCAATTCTCTACGACTTTTTGATTCAATCAAAAAGTTACCTTAGTTCCCCACTCTTACAGGTTTAAAGATATAGTTTTCTGAGTTCCACTTCTCAGCGTAACACCACATAAAACAACCCATATCATTATCTTGTCGATGTAAGTAGGGGTAATATAGAAGGAAAATTTAAAACAATTAGAGTATGAGTTTTATATCTTTGGCATTGCTCTACTTCCAGTAGGTCTGGATAGTACCCCGAAAGAGTTGCTTCAGGAACACAAGCGTTACTTCACTACCAGCAAGCCTGGAAAATACCTTGACAAATTCACTTGCTTCACCTCCCTACATAGGAACCCTTTCTATTCTTTCACCCTTTATATTTTCTTTCTTTTTCATAGGTACTTTTCATAGGCACCTATTATTTTTTAATGGGAGGAAGAGGGATCCTGATTTATTGAGAGCAAAAGAGGTTTCTCCTTCAGAGAAACGTTTAAGACCTCTGATGCTTTGGTTTCTAAAATTTTCCCCCTTATCTTACGCTACTTAGATAGATAAGAAAGAACACAATATTCATAAACATGACCAAGTACAAGAATGAGAATCCTAAATAGGTATGGACATCATGGTCCGCTTAGAGCTTCTTGGCTGAAGGATCATATTTTCCATCGAAGTATCATTGACTTGCAAAGATGTAAACCAAATCAAGGAAGAGGGTAACATGTAAGCCAAGGATTATGCGTTACTACAACTTCCCTTTCACAAAATATTAGCCACATTCTCTCGAAGCTCAAACCAACTTTATTTAAGAAAAAAGGAAAGAAAAAGAATATAAAAAGGAAAAATGAAAACATAAAATATGAATGTAATGCATCTAGCTAAATGTCGCCTAACCTATCCTAAGCTAAATAGTATTGGGTTGGGTCATTAGAAATGGAACTTCCAATGTAGCCATAGAAGCTTCTCCCTACCTTTGGGTTGAAGGATATGATTGTGTAGAACAAAAATAAAATGTGGTGCAGTGAAAAGGACAAACCATGCAAACATCCACATTGACAAATAGGAACAATAAGTGCAATTGTAATAGTGAAAAAATCTTGACTTATCTTTGAAACAAAAAACTGCACAACAACAATAATTACCAAGTCTATGACCATATAAGACTCGGTGAAGCACATGAAAGTACATGCCATGAAACATGGGTCCAACTGATAAGATTCTTCTAGGGACTCTGCAGTAGGATCATGGAAACAACCTTTAGGGAAACTTTGACAAAATAAACTGGTCAAAGATAGATGCAAGTCATAAGCGACATTAGTAGGCTGACCACAATCCATCTTTTCATGTGAGTAAGATTCTTTGATGGATGATGTAGAAGATAGGTTAGATTGAAATATTTAACATTCATTGAGACTATTATTTGTTTCCAAATTACATATTAAAGATTTTCTTTAGTGGGATGTAGTGGTGAAAGTTATACTATCAAATTAATATTTCTTCCTTGAGGGTTGAAAAAATTTATGTAAAGAAAATGAGCATACCTCAAGAGAGAATAATCATCCCACATGATGACATTAACGATGAAATGGTGCCAAATAATTGTGGACTAATCAAAACCACAAATACCATCACGGTGATAGGAACCTGACATAACTATCAACTTAGGATGAAGTGTTCTATTCACCTAACTTAGCCTTAAATTTTTAGAAAGCACGATCAACTGCTTATCAAAACAAGATTAATCATTCAAATTAAGATATTTACCATAAATTTGAGGTTGATAAGATAGATTCTTGAGTTTACCACAAAAATATTCAATGATAACAATGTCCTCTTCTTGATTGGAAGGAGATATACGTCAAATAAAATATTCTATAATCACATTCGACTCCATTTGAAATTCCTGAAAATCCAAATATTGTTGTAGGAACAAAGATTCATCCATGTTACTTGAACAATCATTACCATATAATTCAGAGAAAAGGAAATAATCAGGGTGATGGTTGTCCAAGGGTTCAATTTAATCAATGGATAAGGGGTCGAATGGTGAGATATCAAGGTTAAAATATGGTTGATTGATAAGATTAGATGAATCACCATTAGGGAGAATATGTGAAATAAAAATTGATTCTTCATCAACAAATTGATCTTCCAATTTAGTGATTGGTTTAGGATCAAACGACGAAACATCAAAAGGAGTGGGAGTTTGAAGAAAAGGGATATCTAGTTCTTCCTTAGGATGGTGAAATTCTTTTTTATTTGAAGGACATAACGAAACAAATTCAAATATTTTCTTGACATCTGAACTATGAAATCAAACTTCTCATCCAAGAATTTCCAATCCACATCCTCATCTGGGAATTCAAAACAAAGATGGAGGAATTAGTTAGCAACACCTTTAAGAGATTCATTTGATTCCATTGTAAGTTGATCAATTTCATTAACATCTTGATATTCATATTTGTCTAAAAGATGACGAAGCTCATTATTCGATTGTTTAAAAGATTAAATAGAAGCAGTGGGTAGAGAATAGCACCATTGGTTCACACGACCATCCAATATAAGGGTAAACAACCACGCGAGGATTTATTTTGAATAAAAACCACTTTAAAAACAAAATTTTAAAAAACTAAATTACATAATCAAGGACAATTGTTGTACCCTTACCATCTAATTTAAAATGTGAAACGTTATGTAAAAATTCTACTAGGTTTGAAAGATCTAAACCTTTAGAAAAAAGCTTGGGATTACGATCTAGGATGAAGCGATTAAAGGAAAGATATTTGAATAGAATTCATATGCTTAGCTTGTCATCCTCCCTCCTTCTAACGCCAAAAATGTTGACAGAGATAGATGTTACCAAGATGGTAAGGGGGTCCCCCTAATGTGAAGTCCCAATTAGACCTCAGATCATTTGCTGTAGGATTCCCATCTAGGCATATGATCCAACCACCGTTGGAACGTTTTCAAGGTATGACTTTGTTACACACACAAGAAATGACAACACCTCTTTTAGAATAAAGTATGTAATCTTTGTGAGACACCCAATGCAAGGTACATGAGGGAATATCCACGACCAGAAAAAGGAAAACAAGGCTCTAGTTAGGAAAGTAATAGTACTATCCTAAAGGGGGACTGAGGAAGGAAGAGAAAGACTTATTGAATACCTATAGATTAGTCCACACAATAGACAACAATCACAATAACATAACAATGCCTATCCAATAATAAACATAGCTAAGAAATGAAGTAGTTAATTAACTTAGTATATAACTAAAGCAACATATGTCATAAACATAACAAGAATAGTCCTACTATATCTACAATACATGTATGAAGAAGTGTTGGCTCATAGAGCATCTAATTAAGTGTGAAAGATCCAAAGTACACTATTACATGAATGAAAAACTATATATGGTAGTGGAACATGAAGCCACAACTTGCTTCTCCAATGAATGATCTATATTGTATGCACTGCAAGAGAAGCCAAGGAAATATTCCAAGAATCCAATCCTTTAGCTTGAGTTATCAAGAGCTATTTATAGTAAAAGACAATGAATTCTAAGCTTCCTCATAACTCTTCAACTCCTATGACTGTTCATATTCTATAAATGACCTTTTACATTCCATTTGTGGCTATCCACATTCCACATGTGTCCCTTGGAATTCATTATATACCATTTATTACATAAGAAAAATTACATATGAGATGGTGGCTATATAAGACAAAATTCATAATGGGACAATGGCTCATCAAATTGATAAGTCCTTGGCTTCCTCATGGAGCTCATTTGTAATATAAGTGTGCCATGCCTTGAACTTTGTTGAGATGGCTTTGATCTGAACTGGAAAGTCCCTTATGTAACACCTCTTCACCTCCAGTGCCTCCATCAATATGGTATTGGAGCTTTGACTGTACATTATTCCATAGCCATGAAAGTTTCATATGAGCTTTAATGGGTGTGATGGTGTACTATAGAATAATGTCTTTGGTGATCTCCAAGCCTTCCTGTTTTTTTTCTTACTTGATCTACTCAATGTATTTCTTAATCTCCTGGAAGATAATTTATCTTCCTATGATTTCTTCAAGTATGCCTATTGAAGGAATCCCATGCTTCTTTGTCATAGACTAGAAACCATTGTAAAATTGATTATAAGTAGCAATAGTATTATTTGATTTTTCTCCAAGATGCATTTAGTACCAATGGTAGTGTCTTAGCTGAAATCTATCTATCTTGGCGACAATCATATCTTTCCTTTCCAAATATTGCAGAGCATATGGATAATTGGTAGCCCACTCATGAACATGATCAACTGATTTGTTTGCTACTTTCAGAAATTTGACCACTTCCTATGCTTTCTTCTAAATTCCAATGAGAGGATCCACCACCTTTTGTAGAAGTATCATTTCATCATATAACCACACCATGGTGTCCTCCATTGGCCGTAGTTCCTCCTACATGGCTAACTTCCATTCCGCAGTGTTGAAGCTATGTGATGACAACTATTGATTTTTTGGTGTAAGATGTTTGCCTATTTATCCACTGCAACAAGTTCTTTCCTCAATATAGAATTCTCATTCAACAAGTATTCAGATTTGCCCTGTGTCTCTGTAGAAAAAGCAACATTTTCCACCATGATCTCTCTGTGATTCTTCCTGGTGTGTGAAGTTATCACCTTCTCTATAGAAATAAAGACTATATTCTAAGGATCATTCATAAAGTATCTATGCCTCTGCTACACAATCCTCTTCTTAATTTGATCAAACGTGACACTTCACACATCCATGACTCTGTTTGCAGGTGGAAGTGTGATTCCCATTTCTCCAAATGGAAGATGACCACTTGTGAGGGGAGGTTCTTCTAGAGAACTTGGTTCATCATCCATGGGTTAGATGGTATCTTCTTCCTCCAAATCTTCCTCTTCTATCTCCTAAGTCAACTGTTCTTCTTCCAGTCTCTGTGCTACTTCTTCCTCTTGGGACTACCTTTGTTGTTGTTCTTCTATTCTTCTCCTCTCCTCTTCTTCTTATTGTTGCTTCTAAAGAAACTCATATTTCTTCCTATTGTCCTCTTATTTTACTTCTCCCCTCTCTTATTTTTCTTGAATAGCTCCTGTGTTCAAAGGATCAACTTTCCATTCCCTGTTGCTTGCTCATGTCGAATCATACCCGATCCTCTTCCTATCAGCACTCTTTACTTGAGGGGTTATTTGTTTTTCCTCCTGCACTTGCATGTATTGAGTGGGTAGATAATTGGGTAAACTAGTCTCCATCCTTGGATGTGCCTTTGTGTTTGCATTGTACCAGTTCTTTACCTTCTCATATTCTGCCGTAGATATCAATGAATGACCCCAATTGAAACCGATCCTTTCACAATGATGCCTGCACACACTCTTGGGATCATATCCATGAAAGTATTTAGTTGTGAAGTGAAAGTGATCTAGCTCTTGTATTTCTCTTTTTGTCACCATGTGGCTCTTTAAATCATATAACATGATCCTCAAAGGGAAGGTGGGCCAAGGGGCTTTCTTCCTCCTGTGAAGAACTCCTAACAATCGCTTGTCCAATTGATTTGATACTTCCTGCATGACCACCTTATTGGTAACATATCACGACATGAGATGAGGGAATATCTAACAACCAAAACATCTGATATATGTACCCTCCAGAGCTAAAAACCAATCCACAATATACCAAAGTGACCCCCTCACCTGATCGGTCATGCAAGAAAGATCTATATTGAATATTATATGAAAGATAACTGCAAAGAAGTTCTAAGTCAATTTGTCATATGCGCCTCTAAATCTTGATTCTGATAGCACCTTTCATGGAAGTACACCATAAACTTGTCCTCAAGGGTCTAGTTACAGTATAATGTTGGGAAATCATTTTGTGCATAGATTCCACCTAAAAGAAACAAAAAATATGTTGTTGCTCGCCCAACATGACGCTGTAACTCAAATGGCAATATATTTTCCCAATTGAAGGCTTTTACATGAGTTACCACCATATTGAGCACATATATCCAATTTTCCTCAAACAGCTCATTGTTATTACGCCCATCCAGCTAAAAAAACATCACTATTAGATATTGATATACATATATGAGAATATTGGTTGGATAGACTGTGAATGGGCGATGACGAAACTTAGAAGGCTCTCGACACCATAATTTTATGATCTCACTTGTGTGGAGGTCGACCCATCTAGTGTAAAAGTCAGTGTTTACATATTCTGTGGGCTTGAGCATTTTGTAGTATGTTTGAATATGTTCTCCATAATAGGTGGAGCGCTTACCACCACTCTCACTATGAAGAACAAGATGAGAGTCATCCATGTGTGCGATAATCCACTCAATCACCTCTGCAGAAGGGATAAGTGGGAATCTGCATGTGATCTTATGAATTTCTGACCTCTTAATATTGATGTACGCTTGCATGTCTTTCAAGTTCTTAGCAAACCTCTTCTGCATGAATGTGTCTTTTATACTACCCCATGTGACCTCGCCAGACTTATCAATGAAGAATGATGTCTGCATAAATGGAATGGTAAACTTTGTTAGAGTCAACTACTTCCTCAATGCTTCCCTCTGAATTTTCTTTTGAGGCTACTTTACTTGTAGAGGGAGGCATGGCTCCAACAAATGATGATAGGGTGACAATACTTGTATCCCGAACACCTATTTATGGAAGCAAACTCATAATGACAAGATTATCTTAATGCATACTAAGTCTGCAACAATATCTTCATAAATCATGTACAAAGAGCCATCAATTGTAACTAAACATGAAAATCTATCAACAACAGTTAAAAATCACTTACGTGCGTAAGAAAATTTACATGAAACAAGGAGGGTGAACATTTAAAGTTCCAAAGAGATTCAAGGGTCATTCGGGGCTTTACAATGCGCTCTTGTGTCCAAGCAAGAGAAGAAAACCAACAAGGGAACACAAGTGCAATTTCAAGGGATGAAGGAGTGGGTTGTTGAGCCTTCAGGCCTTCATAGTGCACTCATGCACTCAAGGATATGGAGAGGGTGCACTGGTGCACTCCGAAGGGATGGAGGAACATGTCTTTAGGCCTTTAGGGTATGCTCAGTGGAAAGGGGGGTCACAGTGGCATATGCCAAAGGGACTAATGAAAATTATTATAGTCTTCAAGGTCTACTAATTTTCTCAAGGGAGGGTTTAGTTCTTTGTGATGAAGGAGCCCACTCAAGAGGGAAACTTGGCAATTATGGGCATAGTTTTCAATCTTGATTGAGCTTCAAGTTCCAAAAGTGGACTTTGCCTATGGAAGGCTTAAGAACAAGTTTGACAACAAGATTGCATGATAGGAATGAGAAGAAGAAGGATTTGCAAGCTTATATGGATCCTACCACAATCATGGTTGAATGTGAAAGGTTAAGGAATGTGCAGCGTTTTAGCATGCGACAACAAACTAACACTTGCAGAATCAAGATTGAACTAAAAACACTAGTGTATAAACTAAAAAACAAAGAAATAACAACAAGGAAATCAAGATCAATAATGAAATCATGAATGACGATGAATATTTTTGACTTGAAGAAGAGTTTATTGATCCATAATTATGTGCCTGTAACAATGTGGGTTAAAAATTCATGTAAAAAAAATATAAGACCAAGGTCATGGGATACATATTCCAAACTGAATGTTGGGAAAAATTGCTAGTGGGTGTTCATTTCGGTTATTATGGCTAAGGAAATTGGAAAAAGAAAATGGAAAAGGATTTGGAAAGGCATGAGGCATTAATTAGCTTTTTATTTATGGAAATAATGGAAATTAGTAGAAAAGGAAGGTGAATGGTCACAAGTTTCATGTGAGGAGGAAAATGAAGGAAAATAATGGAAAATGAAGAAAATAGAGACCTCATTGATAAAAAGGCTTTCGAGGATCATTTAGTAACCTTTTGTCAATTCAGTTGTGGATCTCTCTCTCTATTCTCTCTCTCTCACTCTTGGACACCTAGAGTTTCCTTGGAGCACTTTAGCTTTGTATAAAGGAAACAAATATCAAGGAAGGAAGAACATGATCAAGCATCTACAACAGGATTATTTGCAGGTATCGATTTTCATGTGTTACTTCCTTGTTATATTTGGCATGCATGGTACATGTATGTGTGTATTCGGTTCTCTTGCTATCATTGGCATGGGTTTTGTGAGGTATGACAATGTTCTTTAGCCTTGCCTTGCCATTTCCAAATAGTCATGGTATGATGGGTTCTCTTACATGAGTTGGTTTGTCAGATAGTTTCAAAATTGAGTGAGGTGGTCTCTGAAAGAAAGAACACATGGCCTAGGAATCCGTGAACTAGGCTGGGATTGCAATAAAGACTGATTTTTAGCACCTTGTTGGGCCTAGGAACCCTTGACCGGTGAATGACGAGATATATGGTAAAGCTTAGAGGTGTGTGCCCTTGATTATGCCTATAAATCCTTGACCGGTGAATGACAGGATATGTGAAAAATCCTGGAGGGTGGAGTCTTAATTAGGCCTAAGAATCCCTGACTGTTGTATGGTGGGGTATACGGTAAAGCCTAGAGACTAGGAGATAAGAAAATTCCTCAAAGTGTAGGTGGATAAATCCGGTGGCATCCATGCTTTTTTAGGGCCTAGAGATCTGACGGGGATTACAATAAAGCTTGGGAAAACCTAGTTTGGTTTGGTTTTGAGTCCCACATTCATGCTTGGAATATGGCTCTGGGGTGATTGGCTGAAAGAAATATTAGGTTCAACCAATATATGGTCGGGTGGTTCGTGGAAGTCCCATACCTGGTTGGATTTTCATTCATTAATAATAGCCTCTTCACCTTGGTATTTCATTTGTAAATGCATTGGATTATATGTGAATTTTATAGTTGTTATACCCTTCTTATTTATGTTGGTTATGAGTATGTTGTATGACAAACTTGATGTCTAGCTCTCATCATGTTTTGAGTAGTGATTGAATGTACAATGAATATATGACCTAATAGGTGATAATGAAACTATTTTTATATGGAAACAATGTTTCTTTAGTCTCAAATAAGTATGAAAGCCCTATTCTCAGATATGTTGTTATGACCTGTAGACTGCATATTTGTGACATGTTTGGTGAAATGAATGTAATGGATAGTAGGGGTCTAGTCAAGTCATTGATAAAGTGTTTGTATTGCTACCTTGTTCCACTTTTATTATCACTTCTGAAATTTTCATGAAGTTCTGGGCAGTGGCCTGAGTCCTGGCCCTGAAAAAGTGGCACAAAATCTGGGGTTGCTGGCTCAAAACTAGCGGAATAAGACCATAGTAATCGGCATGCCCTTGTTGTGGGAGAGATTGGAAGGCCTTAGTCACATGCATAAATTTTCATGGGAGTGGTTTGGGGTCTATATTAGTGAAATGTCAAGTTTCCTTAGGGGTTGGTCACCGAGAAGGGTTGGTTGGCTCCTGAAGGTTCTGTAGCATGTGTTGAAGGTATGATTGGGTTGGATTTTATTGGTTCCACTTCCTTAATTGTGGATGGGGAGTTGAATCACATCATAGTAACATATCTTCACATGTTTACCTTGACGGACCGATTAACTTGGGTAAATGTGGGAGGAGGGTGTTATAAAGTGGTATGAGAGCATGGTTCACCCCTTTGACTGGATGGGCTGTGTGTTTGCCATGGATAAATGTAGTATGTATATTTTCTTGTTATGTATGCATGGTAGTGGTTATTCTTACAACTATTTCTCCATGTAGGAGTTAATGATGTTGTTGGGATGCTTTAGTCATGAATGCATGTCAGTTGTATATGCATTTGTTATGCATGTCAGTGTCTATAGGCTGTTATGCATGGATTGTCATTGTTATAGTTATGCATGTATAGTAGGTCAAACATGCATTGTGAGGTCGTTGTATGTGGTTTGTGTGATCATGATGCTGTTGGTTGTTATGATGCTAATGTGTGTTGAAAAAGGTGTAACTAGGTTCGGTCTTCATAATGACAAACGTAATTGTGATTTTTATGTAATTGATGTAACAAGAAAAATAAAATGATTATAATACTTGCATCATGGATTCCATGACAAGAGATTTTATTTTTAGTTAAGGCTCCCATTGAGATCCCTTAGGGATATTTTCATGTAGTCATGAAAGTCTAAAGAGTCATTGTCATGTAATGAAGACATGTTACACATTGTAAAGAGTCATATTTGTCTTTGTAAGTAACCCTCCAAGACCTTGTCACTAGTCCTCACTCAAGTAGGCCTAAAAATAAGAGATAAATCTAGAAGATGAAGTCGACCTTTCTCCAAGGGATCATGTTGGCCTTATGGACATGGACAAACAAGTATATATACTAGTGCTCGGTCTCATTTGGAAAAAAGAATTTCAGTGAAGGAAGTCTCTAATAAGAAGTGCACAATACATCTTAGAAGAAGCCTTAAATCCAGTGAAAAATTAAGGAAAGATAGTGAAGGGAGGGTCATCTTTGGAGGACTACTTTGGGATAAGTTTATTCTCAAATGTGCGAGAATTGTAGGTCTGAAGTAGACAAGGGAAGATCAAAGGTTGTAGTAACATAAAGGTGACCTTGTTTAGGTGAAGATCTTCATTGAAGGAAGCGGAATAAGAGAGGAAAGAATCTGCTTTAAGAAGGAGACTATTCAAGAGGAAAATGTGATCCATATTTTTTTTTGTCAAGAAAGGAGTTACAAAACAACAACGAGAGAATGAAATTATGAAGGAAGTCGAGAAGGAGAAGATGAAGAGAAGCATTGGAGAGGAGGCTAGTGACTTGGTCTTGGAGGACTCTAGTGTCAAGGGTCTTTTTCATGGTCTTGGCATTCGTCAATTGAAGATATATAAGAAGAATTTTATTTGGTTTTTCCTCCCAAAGAGTGAGCGGTTTTGGCCATGGTTGACAAGCGTATATACTGTGTCTCTTATATCTTTATTGTTCATGATTTGGTAATTGTATTGATGAAAATAACACAATAATAACTCAAGAAGAGAAGATCATAATCAATAATTAAAAATTCTATCACAAGAAATTATCATGAGTAGAGAAATAAACTATTTATTGATGCCTTAGATTTCTCAACAATGTATTGGTTGAGATAGAGCAGGAGATGTAGATCATCAAAGTGAGGTTGTAGCACTAGACCTCGGGGGTAAGAGAATGTCATCATACAGGTATTTTTGGCATGCAGGTATGTGGTTAATGGTTGTTACAATAATTAGGGTTAATTATATGCTTGCCATTCTATTATTATGGTTACATGTATGATAAATGCTACTTGATTAGTGTAGTCATATGCACATGTGTCAGATAGTCATGAATGACATTAAATTGTTGTTGTATGCATTGTGGTGATATGCATGATGAGTATGCTCATTGCATTTGAGATCTTAATGTTATATATACCGTGCTAATCTAGATTGTCTTGTGCATATGGTTATGGTTATGATATTCAGGTATGAACTAACATATTTGTGATATTGTGTTGTATTAATCTCGTTTGACTATGCATATGCAATTTTTATGCATGAATGAAAATTGTTTATCAGCTTATGATGTGAACATGTTAGCTAGTTACTGTCATGGATATCATGAACTTATTTATGTTTGAGTTTATGTGTTATGAATTTATATCATGCTAATCTAGATTGATTGTGCATGTTAGTGCCAGTATTTGCATACTACCATCAATGATCAAAACTCCTCTTTTCATATTCATACTAGGGTCTCACTTAGAATTTTTTGTCATTCTGCCTAGGTCCTCATTCAAAAATTTACTCATTGATGGTAGCCCTAGTCAAAAAACCTCACTCACCTACGCTCCATCTACCTCCCTTGACCTTTTCACATGCCCATTCCTCTCATTTCCCTCTCCTAGGGTTTTGAGGACATTTTTCTTGGTTTCATGACCTCCATGGTTAAATCATCAATAAAACTTGTATTCTGATGCTCTTACGCCTTCCCCTATCCTTAATATTCCTTCCTAAACACTTCCCATCACTCCTATCCCTCAAAATCATCATTTTTCTACAAACCCTAGCCTATTGCTACGCTTTTGACACTTTTCTAGACTAGGCCTGTGTTTCGCCCTTTTGGACCCCTTCCCCTCACTCAATCCTTAAAATTCCAGTTTCCCTTACTTACTAACATCCATCCCTACTTCCAAAAATTTTCCTAAGAATTTAGAAGCCCCATATCCCCTTTATTTCCCTTCATTCTTATAAGTTTCCCAAATCCCCTGTTTTGCCTGCACTAAACCCTAATTTCCTCTCCCACTGAGCTAGGGTTGGCTATGGAATCAGAGACATCTAATAAGAGGAGGCCTAAGGGAGGTAATTTCAGAAATTATGAGGCCTTTCCAACTCATAAACATCATGTCTCCATCATTTTTCAAGAAGTCATTCCAAGGGACAAATTATTTGCCACACATAGGGTTAGTTTTGCTTCAAAGTATGTTTCCAACCAAACAGAGATGAATTTTACAAAAGTGAGAGAGGTTTGTATCCATAATAGTCAAAGGATGAAAAAACTCCTTCAGTTTTACACAGGTATTATTTTTTTGGAGAAATATCAAAACTATTGTTGCTACAAGAGAGTTGTTGCACTAATGGAGTGACCTTGGGAAAATTATTTTTTTCTCCTAGCGAGAGTGTCCAAATGACTTGTGTGATGAGTCAAATGATAACTATACAGAAATTTATTTCCAATGAGATATCATGAGATCGCTTTTGAGTTGAGGAAGACCTCCAAACGTTTCTTGCAAGATCACACTTCATTTTTGCACCCTCATTCTGCACTTTTTGACCAGTCTTGGGAGAATGAACTTTTGGGGGGTGAAATCAAGCCCATTTTGAAAACCAAGGCAGTTTTGGAAAACAGATAGGATAAGGTTTCCAATGAGCTATCTTGGTATCAATTGGGAAATGGGGAAGGCAAGAAAAAGTGGGTTTGAATATGGCGCTATGCATTTGACACTGGCACTGCGCGTTTGACCAGTTTCCTAATTTTTCACTTTTCTTCTCTAGATTTGATTTTCCTCTTGGGAAATCAAAATTTTACTGATATAATTGATCATGTAAATGTAATTATGGTATTTTTATTATTACCTAGGGTAAATACATTAGGTAAATGGCTTCCATGAGATGTAATGAATCAGTTCACTTAAGTTAGGGATTAGTCACTTTGACCACCCTACACTCTAGCTTTCAGTTCAGATTTTGGTGGAATTGCTCATCCTCTTATGGATTCGACCCCTGAGGTTAGGATGAGTTGGTATGAGGCCTATATCATGTAATTTATCAGTCATTATACATGTTGGACTCCATTGGATATTGTAATAGTGTTTTAGACTTTGGCATGGAATATATTGGATGAGTTGCAACTATTTTGGTGGGATTCCTATGGCATGGTATTTTGACATTGTTTCTTCATCAGTTACATGTATGTTAATGTTTTGCATCTTCCATGATCCATTTCACTTCTAAATATGGTTGATTTTCGAGGTGTGATAAGTAGAATTCATCTTCTATGCTCTATTTTGGAAAATCATCATAATTTGTTTTATTTCTTTATTTTAAAAGGAAGTCATGATTTTCATGCTCTTTTTAGCACCTCACCAGTCTAAACCATTTCTTCACTATACTACAACGTGTTAAATTAAATTTCCTACCTTTCCCCATTAGATGTCTGCAATTATGATTCTCTTTTGCCTTGACCTAGTTCACTCTCTGACCTAATTCACTCATACAGTGACTACCCCAATCAAATCAAATCAAAAAAACCTTGAGCTATTATATCTAGCCTAAAAACCTAATCCATCCAACCCTCTTGGCTGTGATTCATTGGAGAGAGCCCTCTCCAGCTTGGTAGGGCTAGCTACCAAGTCAAAAGGTTGGTCTATGGTTACCTTAGCTGGACTCTTCCTCAGCCTTGGAGATCCGGAGGAGTGATAACAGTGTAGACAAGATAGCCTCCCTTGAGATACATTAAGGTATGAGTTTTCTTATGTTGTCTATTTGATATTTGAATGCTTAATTATGTCATTAATTTGGTGTTTGAGTGTTTGGTGTCTATTATGTCATCTATTTGTTGTCTGAATATTTGACTACTTTCATGATATGAGTATGTGTCTATGAGATTGCATGAAGTAATGATCTTGTTTTAATACATTTGTACTAACACATATGTGTTATGTGGAATCTACGACTACGGATAGAAGTATCTTCCCTAGGCCTGGTGGACTAACCTAGAAAAACATAAAGACAAAGGGACTAATGTTTTCCTTAAAGTAAATAGATAATGGGATGAAGCCTACCTGGAATCTATCATATGCTTTGCTCCTTCGTTGGTCTGAATGCTCCAATCCTAGCTCTGATACTTATTATTAGAACTTGCACAGTCAAATAACACAAGGCAATGATCCATAGAATCTATGTAGAATCATCTAATTAGTTTATTCAATAGATAAACATGGTATTTAAATATATGAAACGATAACATCATATATAGGAAAACAAAGAACTCTTTGCATTAATTGAAATGGAGTGAATTACAACCAAAAATGGGTGTCGATCTTGTAGAAGAGCTCCTTCAAGTTGACTTGTGCTTTAGTTGTCACAAAGTGCATCTCTAATCACCCTAATGCATGGAAATATATCTTTCACATTAGAAACATAAGGCTAGAATCACTCTCCAAAAGCAAACCCCTTTCCTATGGATGCTAGTAAATATATAGGTGAAGGAGGTACTTCATGAATTCTTATCCTTTTACTAATATGGGCTTGAGATCCACTCTTTATGGGAGGATAAGCTCAAGGGATAAGGGATGAAAATCCAATGTAGGATAAGATAGGATTTGAGACATTTATCTAAGCTAAATGGTTACACAAGATCCTGGAAGCTTATGGAAGAGGAAGCTTCAAGATTCTTTCTCTTTTTCCTAAATTCATAGAAACAATGCACCCCCAACACTAAGAAACCTGTTGGTCATCAGTGTAGGTGAAGAGTAAGGAAACCTGGTAGTAAACATTGTCCAGTAAGAGGCCAGAGTGCATTGGTCCTTAAAATGACTGAAATAAGGTGTTTTTAGGTAGAAACTCATGGATTAGAATGAGTCATGCTTAGGTATTTGTGCAAGGATGATGAAAAGGAGGTCAAAGGATGTTGATTTATCTAGTTGAAGGCTTATTGATTAGATGTGAAAAAATGGCCTATAAAAGATTTCCCCCTAAAGCACAAAGTCTGAAATGATAAATGACGACTGAAGTGATTCACCTCATGAAAAGTTAGGATCAAGAACAAAGAACGAGATCATCATCTTTTACAACACATTTACATCATGACACCTTTATTGAGGGAGGCATACCCATACTCAACACGTAAGCTAATCATTACATGTACAATGACCAAAAGACACTTCCATGGATAATTGAATCTGGACCCATGATTAGATGAATGCCTGTATGACCAGAGCCATCATACATTGTGATCTTGTACTACTCCTAAAATTGCAGCCCAGATGAATGAAACTAGATCTGGGGTCTTCTATCTCATTCACGCGACCAATCAATGTACGGGTTTAATCATGTGAATCAATGAGCTTAGGTTAAACATGGTAGATACTGTCTAGTTATTAGACAATGATGTAATCAATTAACAAACATGAGAGAAACCATTGATGATCTTAATGGCTCTCAAGGTACTGAAGTATAATATGTATGGTGTGAATAAATGAGTTGATGTCGACATAGAATATTTTAGTTGAAGGCCAGTGACGTAAACATGTCACTGAGACGAGGAAAATTTCCATTGATGTATGCAATAACTAAGGTACCAAAGGATATTTCTAAGTCAACTTCCTGGATAATGAGCTGATGTCAATGGGAATCAACCTATTGCAGGAGGGCCTTAGTGTATCCCGCATCAACAACATGAAATGGGTATCATGATTTGAGACAGAATGATCATAATTATGCTTAGTATGGAACTAGACTAGGAAATGCAGACATGAAATGAAGACTTAAGAGTATTTTAGCAGATATTAAATGAATGAATTTTTTTGAACAACAATGAAACTGAAATGGAGTCGACAGAGTTGACCCAAAACCAAAAGCCTAGGCTTTGAAATGGTATGATAAACCAAAACACAAGCAGATTTCCCAAACCAACAACCATGAAGATGGAGTGGAAGAGTGTCGCGTTCAAGAGAGACTCACTACCATTAACAAATGAAATACCCTATTCTCCCAATTTCCCCAACCATACTGGTGAGCACCTCTTTATTTTTTAACAAACTTAAGGAGGAGAACGTATGCTTGATCTATAAGTTCATCCTTCGGATAAATCCTTTTCAGAGTATTTAATAAACACTGAGAAGGAGTGGCTCAGTCCCATTGATCTGAATTTAAACAAGAACACAAAAAATACAGATATAACCATAAATACAAAGATGCAGTAGAAATAACACTTCATTTCATTAATATCAAATACTGAAATATGCTTACAAATATAATGGAAATAAGACTAGCTTGAGCGATGGTAGCTTATCTCTAAGAAGGGATGTGGTGGATACATGCCTTTAAAATGTGTTACAATGAGGTTCAAAGGCCTATTTATTATTGAGAAATAATGGAAAAACCTAAACATCCAAAAACCTAACCCTAGGAGATGAAGCGCTAAACTATGGGCCCAGTTTGGGTAAACTGGTATCTTAACTTCCCAGGGTCATAACTTTGGCATACGATCTCTGTTTGACGTGCACAATACCTCGTTAGAAATTTCTATCTGAGGAATACAAATTTTAAATGGTCAACATAAATTTATGACTCATGTTGGCCCCTATTTTCCCAAGAAATGTTGTTTAGGGCGTCAAAACAACTCTGAAGTTCAAGACCCAAAAAACTGCCAAAACTAGTAAATTGTGCTACAATTAAGGAAACTCAAAAAATCAAAGAAAAAATGGTGGGGGTCCAAGTGGCATAGGTGGGTGGCCTCCAATATCCACTTGGATTGCCCATCATGAATGTTGAGTCCATCGTTGTGTGATGTTTTAACCAGTCCAATGAAGGTATAACTCGACATCTTTTTCATGTTTGGAGAGCTTGAAAAATAGGAAAAAAAGAAAAATATGGATGTTATTTTTCGTAGATAGTCCCTTAGGTTTGAAAAGGTAGAGAATAATACCCAAGAGAACCTCTTAACCATGTTCGACTATGGGATTTCTTTTTCGTAGTTAGTCTATCTCAGTCTGGAAAAGGGTTAAACTTATATTGAGTAAACACCTTTTCATTTACTTTAACAAGTTCAAAAAGACAAGTTCTTAGCAATATTTTCATATTTTAGGAGTCTCAAAAAAGTTGAAAGAGGACTCAAAAGGGTTTCGTTTTCGTATATTTACAGAGCCCGAAAAAGTGACAAAAAGTCTTCTCCTCGGTTAAAATAATCTGTTCAAAACATGGAAAAATATGTCAAACAACTGTCAATCTGCTCAAAACATCACAAAAAGGATTAAAAATACATGTTTCATGGTAAAAAATGGTTGTTACTAGGTAAAAAAAATAAACATGAGTAAAATAATGGAATAAACAACCATAAATATTCAAAATGACTATTCATATTTACCATTTCACATTTACCATCAAAAGTGAGAGTTTTGAATAGTTTTTGCTCTCGATCTTCTGTAGCTAATTGCACTCTGTTGTTGGATCATTTCAAGTGTCGTCACTTCCAAGTAAGAGCTACAACCTTTCTCTTTCAATTCATGGTCCCAGTTTTTGATTTCATTCAAGGCCTAGGTATTTTGAGGGCACTGGGTTCAAAAAAATTGCCCTAGGACCAATGCGGACCTAGATAGTTGAAAGGTGTGTTGCACCTAAGTGAGGGTATACTGAAGGGAGGGTTACAACACATTGTCTCTCCTCTTGGGGGTGCATTGGGTGCAAATCCAAAATTTGTTTGGTAGTTTCCCTTCAAAATTTTCTAGTTTTGTTGCATGGAAAGGATCCTAATGAGTCTCTTCGTAATGTTTTAGGTCTTCATTAGCACAAAATGGATTTTATCTGGACAGAAAGAGAATATGAAGAATAGGATTTAAATGCAACTAATGTTCTTGCTACCATCCAGGCACTAAAAGACTGTGGATTGTTGAAATTATTTTGGCTTCCTGGTATGAGGCAACATTTGTAATTACTAGCATATCTTGTTCACGCATGGGATGTGCAAGCATAGGCATTCAAATTTGGGGAACATCCTCTCAAGATAATAATAGAGGACATATATTTTCCGACCAGTTTATCTAGGAGAGGTTCCCCCATATCTCTCCTAGGTGGGAGAAGGGGTGGAGAAATAGTGAAATATTATATCACTACTTACTACAGACCTTAATCCAAGCCAACTAGAGATGGAAAGATCAACATAAAATATGTAACCCATTATCCCTTAAGAACGATCTTGTTCATCATTGTTAGATTGGTAGGTAGCTCAATACTTCATGTAGCTAGTGGATCATACATGTAGTATGGTGTGGACTATTTGAAGCTAATAGTATTCAACTGGAGTGAGGGAGTGTTGGTCAATATGAAAGAACAACTGTCTAAACCAATAGTAGAAAAGTTGAAAATTTTTGGATACAGCTCCATCTTGGTCTCTTTTTCCCCAGAAAATATTTCATACTAGAGCCTCAACATATTACACTCGAGCCCATTGATCCGAGGGTACCATAGATGAGGAGGTGGATAGATCATATGTCCTAACATGCAGGTCCATTGGCGATTAGTTTCTCACCATACTTCTTTGGATGGCTACATAAACATTTTCATTATATTAATGATTATCTGTATGCAGGGATGGATTTCCATGACGACCGAGAGTATGTTCTTCCTAAGGGTGAGGGATGGGATGTTATAGTTAAGATATTTCAACCCTTTGAATTTTTGAAAGTTTTACAATTTATTTTGTGTTTTTTATGTTTTTGAAACTTAAACTATTGATTTGTTCATACAAATATTGGGCCTATTCAACCGATAGGTGGTTCATATCTTCGTCGTGCAGGAGAACAACCATAGGTAGCAGTAGCATATCCGTAGGTTTTTGCAGTAGGATGGGACACACTACAAGATCTTAATGTAGTAGAGATCCTAATAGAGTTGCAGTACCACATGGAAGGGTTGACACACGAGATAGATGATACTGCAATCGACCAAATTCTGATGCGACTTCAACAACACACTGTCAAAGTGCTGAGCCATATTGGTTTGTTACTGCACAAGATTTCTCATGCAGTGGCTTGCTATTATGAGCACTTTTGATTAGTCTACTTAGATATTTCCATGTAGTTTTTTATATGGGTCGTGTCGCCATATGTGTCTCGGGCACAAATTTTTTAAAACCAAACTTTATATATATCTATCTTCAGTGTTTCTGTATTCCTATTATGCTTTCAATGATGTGATGTGTATTGAAATTTGTTTACATCCGTTGCAAATGTCTATCTAAAACATGATTAGATAGTGCATATGTCAATGTGTTTAAATTTATAGAAATGTGTTCATATTGTATTAAATCAAAATTTCTTTCTAGAAGGAAAACCCTTAAAATTACACGCAAGATGGTAGGATTTCTGACCAAGTAAACATTAGCAAGTTGTAGAACCACGAGTTGTGAGTCAAGCCTGATAACTAAATAGTGGATACCATGTGAAATAGCATCAGACAGTAACTCGAACACTACACTATACTCAAATATGTTGTTGGTAGAGTGACCAATACAAATCCCTTGTAGAATCACTAACTCGCCATTTGGAGAAAAGATAGCCCATGCTGTAGAGGATAAATGTCGAGTACTACGATTAGCACCATCAGCATAACCAAAATATGGTTCAAGGGTTGCTTATATCTACAAACCAAAAGTAAAAGGAATCAATAGAATCCTTATGAAACTCTAAAGAGACACACCACAAACACACTCAACACACCTATAGACAGTATGTACACAATTTTACTACACATGAGATCAAGCATAGTATTTCTTTAGGTACAACCTATTCCTAGGATGTGCCAATGGAATTCCATCTAAATCGACTAACTCATAGGCCCCTTTTGCAAGAACACCCTTGAATTATATGGAATTGACCACATAGGTTGGAACTTTCCTGATCCTAACTTATCAGATTCTTGGTCATATAAAAGAACAAGGTTTCCTTCTAAGAAGAAAGGAGGCTTAAATTTTTCTTTTGTATTGCACCTTGATATGTATTTTATGAGATTCATTAGCTATAGCGTCATCACATTGTGTCTCATCTATTCATGTCATATGTAAAAGACGTTCCTCTTCTTTAGAAGTGGTAGGAAGAAGTTCAACAACTAGTTCCAGTGACAAAATCTCACATTCGATTAGAATGATTTCTTCCATATCGTAAACAGATTGAAAGGGTGTAAATCCAATAACAGTCCTCACTGAGGTTTGGTATGATCACAAGGAAACATAAAGTAGAAATTGCTAGTCTGATTTATGGACCCCTACCACATGTTGAAGCATAGTTTTTAGAACTTTATTAATAGTTTCAATTTGTCCATTATCCTGCGGATAGTAGGGAGTGGAACTTTCATGGGAAATCCCCAACTTAGCAGTTGATTCAGTCATCATATGATTTCATAAATTCTTTCCATGATTCGTAAATATGCCTTGTGGAACACCAAACCATGCGATAATGTGATTGAAAAAGAAATATTCAGTTGTTTCTCCAGTGTTGTTAAATGTGGGCATCGCCTCAACCTATTTAGTAAAATAATATACTGCGAAAATGATATAACCATGCTCCCTAGCCGAGTGAGGGTTACATTTCATAAATTCAATACCTCATTTTGTAAAAGGTTTGACAACAATAACGAGATGCAATGGAGTGGGTGGAGCATGGGTGTTATGATCATAAATTTGGCATGCATGACAATTTTGGACAACGATAATAAAGTCTCAAAAAATGGTGAGACAAAAGTAACCATCGCATAAGATATTCCACATAGTAGCATAACTAGATAAATGACCTCCACATGTCCCCAAGCGGAATTCATTAACGACTTTCTCGGGCTCCTCATGCATGCGACACCTTCGTAAAATTGTATCAATGGCGCGTCGATACAGAGTGTCACCAATGATGATGTAATTCTCGGCTTGTTATCAAATATGTCATTGCTCAGAGTGAGAGGTATCAAACTGGAAATTTTGGGTCTGGAGATAAATCAGAATGTCTCCATACCATGGGTTAGATGATGAAATTAGAAACAACGACTTGTTAGGGATAGAATTGTCAGATGTTGATTCAGAATAAGGGGATGGAAGGTCGCACATAAGCTCAACGAAAAACAAGGATTTATTTGACTTGGATTTGATGAATTCCAGGTCAAACTCTTGTAGGATGATGATCCATTTACATTATTTCTCCCCAACAATTGACGTGACAAGATGTATCTCACAGGGTTGCAATATGAAACAACCATAGTTTTTCGGAGCAAGATGTAATATCGGAACATTTGGATGGCTTGAGCAACTGCCAAAGCCAACTTTTCCACATGGGTATACTTGACCTCAGTATCACTGAGATTCTGAATCAGATAATATATGAGGTGTTCTATCCCTATATCATAATCTTGGAAAAATACAATTGCTATAGTAAAAATGGTTGCAACGAAGAAATAGTCGTGTTGGTAATCAAGGGGATATAACAGAGATGCCTGAACCAATACATATTTCAAGGCATCAAACCATTTCCGAGTTGCATTATCGCAATGAAAGGGATCCCCTTTCTTAAGCAGGTGAGTGAATCCTTTATTCAACACAACGTAATTAGGGACGAAATTTCGTAGGCAGTTAGATTTCTCTTGAATTTGTTGAAGTTGAAAGAGTGAAGAAGGTGTAGGCATGTTAATGATTTCCTATAATTTTAGAGAATCGATACAAATTCCATGTTTTTAAATAAA
Source organism: Pinus taeda (assembly GCA_000404065.3). Taxonomy (NCBI): domain Eukaryota; kingdom Viridiplantae; phylum Streptophyta; class Pinopsida; order Pinales; family Pinaceae; genus Pinus; species Pinus taeda. The sequence continues at coordinate 79,648 of APFE031530957.1, forward strand.
AAAACCAAGAAGTTGACTAGAACTAACGCAGAACACGCATTTGGGTGGATTCAGTCGAATATTATAGTGTCTACATGGTAAGAAAATGGCCCTAAGATGCATTGAGTGATGAGCCCGATATTTATAACCCACAAGGAGATTGTTCAAATAAGGTTGCATGATGTGTTTAATATCATAAAAAGCATAATCAATTTCCCATTGAAATGTGGCCCCAACATTCTTAAGACCAAATAGGAATTTCTAGTAGGAAAATTTACCCTAGAGACAAATAAATACAGTCTTAGGTTAATCTGCAGGGAGAATGTTGATTTTATTATATCTGGAGAAACGATCCATGAACAAATAGATTTCATAACCGACACAGTCATCAAAAATCTAGTCGATGAACGGGGTGGGGTAATTTTGCTCTAGACAAGTGCGATTCACATCTCAATAATCAACACGTACAGGGATTGTCCCATGTTTCTTCATGACAAGGACAATATTTGACACCCAACTGGTCAAAGGAGTGGGGTAGATGAAACTAGCACGAAGGAGTTTTTCAAATTCACTCTTTATTGCGGTAACCTTCTTTGGATGGACTGGACGAAGGCATTGTTGGACTCGTTTAGCATCATGATATTTATAATCTCATGCACCACTTTATTTGGGTAGATACCTAACATTTCCTCATAGGTCCAGGAAAATACATCATAAAACTCCTAAAACAAGGCTTTATAAGTCTCAATCTCAAATGGAGAAAAATACACACCAATGTGTAGATTTTCGACAATACTTGGTTTAATAGATATATCAAGAGGTATCATCTCTTTGATACTGGAGAGATTATTTGTAGCATCCTTGGTGAAAATTCCATGTAATAAAAGTTAAAAACAATAACCATGGTTGATGGGACACTTATTCCAAGCTTAATGTTGGGCAAGACATCCTAGGGGTGTTCATTTGGTTGTTTATGGCTAAGGAAATTGGCAAAGGCAATGGCTAAGGCTTTGGAAAGGAAAAATGGTGTTTTCGGCACAATTATTTGTGAAAACAATGGAAATTAGGAGAAAAGGGAGGTGAAAGGTCATAGGTTGCATGTGAGGAGGAAAATGAAGGAAAATAATGGAAAATGAAGAAAATAGAGGCCTCATTCATAAAAAGGATTCTAAGGATCTGTTGGTAACCTTTTGTCACTTGAGTTTTAGAGCTCTCTCATTATTCTCTCTCTCTCTCTCTCTCTCTCTCTCTCTCTCTCTCTCTCTCTCTCTTATTCTTGGACACTAAGAGTTTCTTGGAACACTTTGGCATTGAAGCAATAAAGGAAAACAAGGCAAGAGGGAGTAAAGATCAAGTAGGGAAGGGCAGGATCAAACATCTACATCAGGCTTCATTGCAGGTATCGAATTGCATGTATATTTTCCTTGATAGAATTGGCATACATGGGATTGCATGTGTTTTTTTTCTACCATGGCATGCGTTTTTCTAGGTATGATAATATTTTCAGCCTAGCCTTTTCCATTTCCTAATAGCTTTGATGAGATGGGTTCTCTCATTCAATTTATGTGGGATGGTTAGATTGGATTCAAAGTTGTGGGGTGGATCTTCAAATTGAAAAACACATGGTCTAAGTGGTCCCTGAACCAGACTGAGGATCATGAAGCCATTGCCCTAGTAACCCCTGAACCAGATTGTGAGTTGTGGTAAGGAAAGATTGTGTACCTCAGTGGGCCCAGAAATCCTTGCCGGTGAATGGCGGGATAAATAGTAAATATAAGAAGTGGATTTTCTCTCCGTTGGGCCTAGTGGTCCCAAGATGGGATGCACAATAAATCCTGGAGAGTATGTCTCAGTGTAGTTCTTAGTGGAACCTGGATCGGACTGTGGATGAAAAATAAATCCTGAGAGACTAGGAGGCACTCAAATTCCTCACAATTTAGGTAGAGAACTCAAGTGGAATCCATGTTGATTGGTGTTTTTGGTGTGTTCTATGAACCCCACATTCAATGTTGGAATATGGCATGGGGGTGATTGGCTGAAGATAGACTCGGCTTAGCCAATCTATGATTTGGTGGAACGTGGTAGCCCCATCTCCTATTGGTTCATTGCATTCATTAATGAGAAATTCATTCCCTTGATTTTCATGTGTAAATGTATTGATGTATATGTGGATTTTTATGGCTGATATGTTTATGGTATTTATGTTCCTATTATGTTGTTGATATGTATATTTTATGACAGCAACTGCGTATGGATCTTAACATGTTTTTACTTGTATATGAATGGATAATGTGTCTATGAGCTAATAGAGGATAATGCAACAATTGACATGAGGGAACAATGGTTCATGGTGATTCTCAGACACGTATGAGATCCCTACACTTAATTCTATTGTTTACACATATAGGTTACATGTTGATGTGTTTGAAGAAATTCCTGTCATGGCCAGTAGGGGTCTGGTTATGGGCTTGTTCAGTTTATTTTTTTTCATCATTGTGTCCCTGTATTTTTACTGATTTTAATCTATCACTCCATTCTGGGTAGTGGCCTGGGCTCTAGGCCTAAAAAAATGGCTTAAATCTAGAGGTCGTTGGCACAAAACTAGAAATTTTGGGCTCTAGTTGCTGGTAGGCAAGCCTATGAGAGAGAATTTTGGTTGTTGATCACCCCCTTGCCCATATCATGAGTGACTATGACCTAAAAGATCCAGAACAACAGTGGGACCTAGGGATAGGCTGTCTGAGTGGCTGAAATGTCTCCTTAGGGTTCTGTTGATGATGTTGGATGATTGTATGTGATGTTCCTGTCGGAATTATGATGCATGTGTTGTACTTGATGGCAACCCACTCATAGAAGAACAACTCACTTATATACAACTAGATGAATCTACAGAAGAGATATTAGATGTGACAGAATACATGGGATGCAGGACAACTCAAATGAATTAGATGACAGTTCTCAGTATGACAAGTTAGCTTTGCCATCAAGTCCAAAGGGGGAGATTCTTGGCATTATGATACAAGTGTTGTCCTTGATGGCAAGATGACAGATTATAGTGAAGCATATCAGTAGCAAATAATTGATGATCAGACTACAAAGAATGAAGAAAGATGAGTATATATGCAGGTTCACTATATACCAAGTCGCGTACATAGGCAGGTTATACGCAGGTTCACTATGTACCAAGTCGTGTATATACGCAGGTTCACTATATACCAAGTAGGGTATACATGGAGGTTATACACACAGGTTCTCTATATACAAAGATGCATATACACGTGGGATTGCTGATCAAAAGTCACGTATGTGTATGCACACACTTTCATGCACGAAAAAGCACGTACATGTGGGAAAGCTTATTTTTGGGTCTGTGGTATTTAGACCTATGGTTTTGGTCCTTGGTATTGCATCCAAAGTGTTGAACCTAGGTATTGGGTCCCTAGTATTGGTTCTCAATGGTTTTGGACCATGGTATTGAGTAAGGCCTAAGACTATAAAAGGAGAAGAAGATCATTAGGCAAATGCATTGAGAAAGTCTTGAATATCTAATGAAGTATGAGATCTAGTATGCAGGTTATGGGCTCATGATGCTAAGGAGGAATCTAAGCGGTAGATGGAGAACAAGATCTAAGGATAGATTGGGATCTAAATGGCTTGGAATGAATCATCTCTATACAGTTTGATCATGTTTATTCTAGATCTGTATATTGACGCATGTAATGTTCTGTAAATGTTATGATATGGGTATGATTGATGTCTGGAACAACTAAAAAGTTATGAGAAAATATTTGTAGATTTGTACACTGGTTGGCTTTGGTGAAAGCACGTATGTACGCTGGTTTGGTTCGTCATAGTAGCGTATACATTATGATATATGATATTTGAAGTCACAGTTGGATCTGGTTATTGTTGCAGAGTTATGTTGTCTGTTCTGTTGACTGTGCTGTTGACAGGGTTTTAGTGTTTCAGTATTGGGTGATTCAGAGATTGATGATGCAGGTGTAGTTGATGGGTGTATTGTAGTGATGATTAATGTTGTTGATGGGTCCAGTATGAAAATTGGATGAAACATGGCCTTCAGAGTATGATGTTGTGTTCCATGAGTATCCAGTATGAAAATTTATGAAATGTGGTACCTGGAGGAAGAAAGAGAAGGTTGTAGCCTGCTGTAGGTCGGCACATACGTACTAGTACATCAGCTAGTACAAGAGCTAAGGGGGTGGTAGCTCCCTTCCAGTAGCAGCTGGAAAATGAGTAAAGGTTGGAGCATTTCAGTAGGCCGGAACCTACGTACTAGTAAATGGATCGGCTAGTACAAGAGCTAAGGGGGTTGTAGCTCCCTTCCAGGAGAGTCTGGAGAACAAGAGAAGGTTGCAGCCTTCTGTAGGTAGAAGCCTGTGTACTGGTATAAGACTGCAACAGTACAAAACTATTGTAAAAGAAGTTTCTTATTAAAAAGAAGATTGAGACGACTTGCAGCAGGTGGTTTTCACCCACATTGGGTTTCCACCTTACATCATGGTGTTCACGTGTGCTTCTTGTGTGTGATGATCTGTTCTATTTTATTGCTCCTGTTTACTATTGATTTGGTTAATAATGTTCTAATGCACTCATTAAGGATCAACTAACTGAATCATAAGTTTACTGGATATACGCTTGTTGTATTACACACAGTTGCGTATACACGCGATTTGCCTTAACTGAAGTAGCGTATATGAATCTTAATATGGAAATGAAAAAGTTATTATTGACTTGATAATACTGATTCACCCCCCCTCTCAGTATTATTTCCAATAGTTCCGTCAATTCCACTTCCTTAAGGTCACATAGGAGGTTGAATCTAATCATTGTAGCCTCTCGTCTCATGTTTACCCTGATTGGCATGGTTACTTGGGTACATGTGAGAGGAGGGTGTTATAGAGTGGTATGAGAGCATGGTTCAACTCTTAGATTGGATGAGAGGTGTGCGTTGGTCATGCATGCATGTCAGTTGCATGTGTGCCTATTACACTTTCATTTCATGTGCTTGTTCATTGGCTTGATGATTGATTATGGTTGTTACAGAGAATTTGATATTGATTCTGTGAAATGTATTTGTCATGAGTATGTGACTAGTTGCATATGGATTATATGTCGCTTACATGTTGATTTTATGTTGACTACTTACATCCTTGTATGTTAGGATGCTTTCGTATAGCTTTGATTACATGTATCAGTCTTGTAGGTTGACTACAATAATTGCTTGCTTATGTTCGACTACATGCATTTATGCATATGTGTAGTTGATTAGGCATTGCTTATGCATATTTTTGGTTGCATGTGGAAATGTGTACAATGGAGTAATGGTTGTTGTCATGCATGAGGTCATAATATGCAATGTTGATATGGCCTTGCATTGATGATTGGACCCTAGCTAGAATAATGTTTATGCATTTATGCACTTACTCGTTATATGTCTATATGCTATTATCTCTATGTTATAAATGCATCACACTCATTGGGCGATCTTGTAGACAAGGTATAATCCCCTAGCTATACTGAGGTTTATTGTGATTTGGTTTATCTGACATATTATGCATTGTAGGAAAGAGATCAAATGTCTAGTAAGATGGTTGACTACAAAGACTCTCCCTATGAATTTGAAGAGTATTATGGTGTTGGGAACTCTTCCGCTTTAGCAATTATACTGAGAAGTTTGAAGCAATAGATAAGGATTTGTAAGGAAGATAATGACTAGATCATATAGGCACAAGAGAAGAAAGCAAAGGTTAATTATATACTTCTTCAGAGTTTGTCGGAATTGGAGTGACAAGGGCTGCTTCGAATCAACCATGGACATGAGGATGGAACTAATGGGGCATATGGTAGTAGGTCTCTTGGTAGACACAGGTTGAATAGATATGACACAGTGAGAGATTGCAGGTTGATGGAAACTTTGAATAGGAAGGGTGAAGATTACTGGTACTATTCTAGTTCTAGTTTTGACATACATCATGATCGCCATCACTATCATCCTTACAAGAGGAATGATAGGGTATACTTTCCAGATGAATTCAAGAAATAAAAACCACCTACTTTAGATGGAGATGTGAAGGACCTGGAAGAGGCAGAGGCTTGATCACATGGGATGAAAAAATTCTCTGAGTTGCATGAGTACATAGATAACACAAAGGCTAAAATAGTTATCTTCAGTTTTAAAGGTTAAACAAAAATCTGGTGGGAAGATGTTAAGCGGGTAAGAGACACCAGGATAGATGAATTGTGTTGGCGGGAGTTCAAGAAGCTTTCCAGGAAGAAGTATTTGTTAGAAAGATACTACAAAAATAAGGCTAAATAATTCTATGAGCTAAATATGGGATCAATGACAGATGAAGAGTACTTGACCAAGTTCCTAGAGCTATTGAGGTATTTACTGTATCTTACTGATGATAAGGCTAAATTCTAGATATTTGTAAGTGGTTTTCCATTAGCATCTAGAGATTAGATTGAGTATGATGAGCCTCGGTCACTTGAGAAAGTTATTGGGAAATTCAAGAATTTTTATGAACAGTCAAAAATTACAAATGGATCTAACCATGGATGGAAGGGAAAAGACAAAGGTAAAGGGAATTGATAGCCTAAGAAGACAAGATCTCATAAGTAGATGGAAAAGAAAATATGGCACTGCAAAATAAGTTTAATGCAGGTAGACGGGGACATGGGTCACACAGTAGCAACAACATAGAGGTGAGGGCATTGTTCGGTTGGAATGTTGGACATGTGGTGAGGAAAACCTTTGGAGAGATTGTTTGCAACATTAGGGTGGAAGGCCTAAGATATACACTGCATAGAAGGCGTAGAATATTGGGGATGTTGGTCAGAGTATTCCATGTATCTATGCAACATTGGACAATAGTCAGGAAGAACATCATACATCTATCATTGACATGGAAGGTAACCTTTGTGATCAAGTTATTTCTATTTTCATTAAACTTAGATCTAATTATAGCTATGTTAGTCTTGGCTTGGTGGATAAGTGTGGTTTGAGTAAAGAATTGCATGCAAAGACTTGGTAAGAGCTTGCACATTTTATTTTAATGGTATGCTTACTGCAACACATTTAAATGTATTACCATTGGGTTCATACAATATTTTGTTGGGAATGCATTGGTTGTAGTTTCATAGAACCAAGGTAGACTACTATGATAAAGCTATTGAGTGTGTTTATGACAATGGGGAACAAAGAGTCTTTTAGGGTAAGAAGAAAGCCACATCAGTTAGGATGGTGACAACTATGCAAGCAAAGTGTAGCCATATCAAAGGGTGCAAGATATTTTTAGTACACATTTCTAGTGATAAGGGTAAGGAGGCTGAGGATGCATATGTGTTGAACAGAAATCCAGTTTTGTAGCAGTTTCAGGATGTATTTCTTGAGGACATTACAGAGTTGCCACCTCATAGAGAGGTATAATTCTATATTGAGTTAGTGCCAGGGGCAGCTCCAACATCGAATTCACCCTATAGGATGAGGACACCTGAGTTGGTTGAAGTAAAGTTACAGTTGAAGGAAATGTTAGACAAGGGATGCATTAGGTAAAGTGTATCACCTTGGGGCACACCAGTATTGTTCGTGAAGATGAAAGATGGTACTCTCATATTATGCATTGATTACAGGGATTTTAACAAAGTGACTATCAAGAATAGGTACCCTTTTTTGAGGATTGATGACTTGTTCTATCAACTGAAGGGAGCAAAAATGTTCTCGAAGATTGATCTGAGATACGGATACCATCAAGTACACACCAAAGAGGAGGACATTTACAAGACTGCGTTCAAGACCAAGTATGGGCATTATGAGTTTGTTGTTGTTCCATTTGGATTAACTAATGCTCCAACTACATTCATATGTTTGATGAATAATGTCTTTCTTCCATATTTGGATAAGTTTGTTATTGTGTTAATTAATGAAATACTGGTATATTCTAAAAATGAGGAAGACCATGCTAGTAATTTAGTAGTAGTGTTGAGGTTGTTAAGGGAGCATCAGTTGTATGCTAATCACATCAAGTGTGTTTTCTTTCAGACTGAGGTACACTACTTGGGACATGCTGTCTCCAAGGAGGGTATTGTCGTAGATCTAGGGAAGATAAGGGCCATCATGGAGTGGGTAGCTCTTAAGTGTGTGGATGAGGTAAGATCTTTCATGGGTCTGGCAGGCTATTATAGGAGGTTCATCAGTAACTTCTTATAGATTTATTATCCCATTACATCATTGCAAAGGAAAGCTAAGAAGTTCAAATGGACAGAGGAGTGTGAGGCTAGCTTTGAGAAACTTAAGAAGTTGTTGACACATGCACCAATGTTATAGATTGTAGATATAAACAAAGAGTTTGTGGTATGCACAAATGCCTATAAGAGAGGAATTGGTGGAGTCCTTATGTAGGATGGACAAGTGGTATGATATGAGTCACGAAAACTAAATGAGCATGAGAAGAACTATGTGACACATGATATTGAGTTAGAAGCAATCATACACGCATTGAAGATGTGGAGACACTATCTTCTCAATAGGAGGTTTGTACTTATGAGTGATCACATTGAGTTGAGGTATTTGTTTGACCAGCCGAATCTGAACACCATGCAGGCTAGATGGTTGGGCATGATCAACAATTTCAATTTCAAGATTAGGTACATCAAAGGTAAAGAGAACAAGGTGGTATATGCTCTCAGCAAATGGGTACAGGTACATCACTTGGCAGCTATGAGCTCCTATGGGACAAACTTATAGGATAGGATCCTGCAGGCAAGTCAACAAGATGTTAGGTATATGCAGATTGTTCGCAAGTTGCAATAGGGTGCTAGTAAAGGTACAAGTATAGGTACAGGTGCATGAATAGGTACAGGTATAGGCGCAAGTGCATTAGGTATGGATTATTGTCTTACAACAGATGGATTGGTCAGGTTTGAGATAGGATATATGTACCAGATATTAGTGAGCTCAAAAAGGTGATATTGAGGGAGTTTATTGTGAAACCTTATTCAGGTCATCCAAGGTATCAAAAGACACTGACAATAGTGAAGAAATTTTATTATTGGCCGAATTTGAAGAGGGAGGTAGTAGAATTTGTGGTGAGGTGTTTCGATTGTTAGTGAATGAAATTAGAGTGTAAACATCAAGGTAGACTGCTACAGCTGATCGTGATTCCAAAGAAGAAATGGGAAGTTATTTCCATGGATTTGATCACAGGGTTGCTGAAGACAGTGAAGAAACATGATTCCATTATGGTCATTGTGGATAGATTAACAAAGATTGCACAATGAAGTCTACATTCTCAGCTATTGTGTGGCACAGGTATTCATCAAATATGTGGTTAGGCTGAATGGTGTTCCAAATAAGATTGTTTTAGACAGGGATGTGAAGTCCACTTCCAAGTTTTGGAAGGAGTTATTTCTAGGTTTTGTTATAGAGTTGGCCTTCATCACAACTTATCATTTGCATACAAATGGACATATAGAGAGGGTCAACAAGATATTGGAGGACATGTTGAGCATGTATGTGATGCATCAGTAGAGGAAGTGGGAACAATATCTTCCTTTTGTAGAGTTCGCATACAATGAAGGTTATCAATAGTCATTGAGGATGAGTCCTTTTGAGGCATTGTATGGGCATAGTTGTAACACTCCTATCTGTTGGAGTGGTCCAATTAGCAGTGTATTGATTGGACTAGATATGTTGACAGACATGGAATAGGAGATGTAGGTGATCAAGAAGAATTTAAAGGAAACACATGATAGGTATAAGAGTTATGCATATAGGAACATGTTGTTCAAGGAGTTCCAGGTTGGGGAACAAGTGTACTTATGCATCAAATTGAAGAAGAGCTCCTTGTGGATTGGATCATGTACCAAGTTGGCACCATGGTTTTGTGGACCCTTCAGTATCATTGAGAGGATTGGGTGAGTTGTCCATCGATTTGCACTGCCTCTAATAGTGAAAGTCCATGATGTTTTCTATGTGTCTTTTCTTAAGAAGTATGCTAAGGATGTTGATCATGAGATTGACCGATCTGTATTACAGGTGGAACCCGATGGAGAATTTCAGTTGAGCCTCAATGTATATTGCAGAAAAAGGTGCTCATGCTCCAGAACCAAGCAATCAAGCAAGTTAAATAGCAATGGAAGCACTTTGGGCCAATGAAGCTACATGGGAGATGGCAGATCAAATGCGAGCTAAGTATCCTTCCTTGTTTCCGGTTGAGGCAAAGCAAATTCAATATGGTGGATTGGTATATGCTTTAAGGTGGTTGGTATATGATTTATGGTGGTTTAATATGTGCTTTATGGTGGTTTAATATATGCTTTATGGTGGTTGATATATGCTTTATGATGGTTTGGTATATGTTATACGATGTTTTGATATATGCCTAGATATGGTGTTTAGTATATGTTTTGGTATATTCTTTGGTATATGTTTCTGGTATATATTTTGCTAATTTTTCTATATGTACATATGTGTATGGATGTAAATACCACCATGAGCTATGTTATAAAGCTCCAGTATGTGGTATGGGTGTTATGTCATTATGATTATGTTGTCATATTACTATGCTATCATGTCATTATGTTATCATGATGTTATGATATCATGTGGATTGGTACTTAATCAGATGATCATTGTAAATACCATAATGGGTTGTGTTATAAACCTCCACTAGGAGTTATGTTATCATGTTGTCATGATGATTTGCTTTGAGAAGATATTTCATTGTAAATATTGCATCGAATTGCGTTATAAATCTCTATGAGTCGTATGTCTTCTATCAGGTGGTTGCTAAGGGATATGTGTGATTGAACACTGAGGACAATGCCCCCCAAGGGGGAGGGTTTTGTAATAGCCTTAGTGAAAATTGCATGTAATAAAAGTTAAAAATAATAACCACAGTTGATGGGACACTTATTCAAAGCTGAATGTTGGGCAAGACATCTTAGGGATTGTTCATTTGGTTGTTTATGGCTAAGGAAATTGGAAAAGGCAATGGTTAAGGCTTTAGAAAGAAAAAATGGAATTTCTGGCACAATTATTTATGAAAATAATGGAAATTAGGAGAAAAGGGAATGAAACATCATAGGTTGCATGTGAGGAGGAAAATAATAGAAAATGAAGAAAATATAGGCCTCATTCATAAAAAGGCTTCGGAGGATCAGTTGGTCACTTTTTTTAGTTGAGTTTTGGAGCTCTCTCATTATTCTCTCTCTCTCTCTATTATTCCTAGACACTTAAAGTTTCTTGGAGTACTTTGGCATTGGAGCAAGAAAGGAAAAGAAGACAAGAGGAAGTAAATATCAAGAGGGGAAAGGTAGGATCAAGTAGCTACAACATGCTTCATTGCAGGTATTGACTTGCATGTGTACTTTCCTTGCTAGATTTGGCATGCATGGGATTGCATGTATTTCTTTTCTACCATGGCATGGGTTTTATCAGGTGTGATAGTATTTTCAGCCTAGCCTTACCATTTCCTAATAGCTATGATGAGATGGGTTTTCTCATTCGGTTTATGTGGGATGGTCGGATTTGATTCGAAGCTGAGTGGGGTGGATCTCCGAATTGACAAACACATGGTATGAGTGGTCCCTAAATTGGACTAAGGATCACGAAGCCACTAGCCTAGTAACCCCTAAACTAGACTGTGGGTTGCTGTAAATCCAAATTGTGTGCCTCGATGGGCCTAGGAATCCTTGTTGGTGAATGGCGGGATATATGGTAAAGCCAAGAGGTATATTTTATCTTCGTTGGGCCTAGTGGTCCCAGGATGGGATGCACGGTAAAGCCTAGAGAGTATGTCTCCATGTAGGGCCTAATGATCCCTGGATCAGACTGTGGATACATGGTAAAGCTTGGGAGACTAGGAGGCACTCAAATTCCACACGGTATAGGTGGAGAACTCCGATGGAATCCATGTTGATTGGTGTTTTTTGTGTCTTCTATGAGTCCCACATTCATGCTTGGAATGTGGCACATGAGTGATTGGCTGAAGAGAGACTTCGCTTAGCCAATCTATGGTTGGGTGGAATGTGGTAGTCACAAATCCTGTTGGTTCATTGCATTCACTAATGAGAAATTCGTTCCATTGATTTTCAAGTGTAAATGTATTGATGCATATGTGGATTTTTATGGCTGATATGTTTATGGTATTTATGTTCCTATTATGCTGGTTATATGTATATTTTATGACAACAACTATGTATGGCTCTCAACATGTTTTTACTTGTATATGGATGGATAATGTGTCTATGACCTAATAGAGGATAATGCAGCAATTGACATGAGGGAACAATGGTTTATGGTGATTCTCAGATAAATATGAAATCCCAACACTTAATTATGTTGTTTACACCTATAGGTTACATGTTGATGATGTGTTTGATGAAATGCATGTCATGGCTAGTTGGGGCCTAGTTATGGTCTTGTTCAGTTTATTTCTTTTGCATCATTGTTTCCCTATATTTTTAATGATTCTAAGCTATCACTCAATTATGGGAAGTGTCCTGGGCTTTGGGCCTAGAAACGTGGCTTAAATCCTAGGATCGCTGGCACAAAACTAGAAATTTTGGTCTCTGGTCTCTCCCTTGCCCATAGCATGAGAGTGACTATGGCCTAAGAGATCCATAACAGTAATGGGACCCAGTGACAAACTATCTAAGTGGCTAACTTGTCTCCTAAGAGTTACGTTGATGATGTTGGAACTGTGTGTGATGTTCTGTCGATTCCACTTCCTTAAGGTCACATAGGAGATTGAATTTGATCGTAGTAGCCTCTCATCTCATGTTTACCCCGGTTGTCATAGTTGCTTGGGTGGATGTGGGAGGAGGGTGTTAGATTATTTTTATAATCAACTTCATGGATAAAACAAAATTCGTAAAATACTCGAAGATATTGGGTAGATACACATCACTTAGATTATCCTCAATGGAATCTAGTAAGGAGGAATGATGATGATGATTGTCCCACGGTGCATCATTTGGTATCATGATCTCCATCATGCTCTCATCGGTAGAGAATATACAAGAGAATGGATCAGAAGATGTGCCATAATCCAATGATTGATCAACACAATTGATCAAAGAGAAGGTATGAGTCTCAAAAGATGAATAGATAGCTTCATATTCAAGTTCAATGGGGCTAAGGGGAATTTGCTCACCAAAACTATATATGCTAGTTTCATCTGCAACAATTCATGGATCAATATGTATAGTAGAGGATGATATCATATTGATATAAGCAACCGAAGATGAGATTTTAGGAAGAGGAGGAGGAGGAAGTGAAAAGGTTCCCATAAGCGAGGAACCCTTCAGAAGTCCAACCACAACATGTTGATAAGAATGTAGAGTTTCCCCTACAAGTAGGACACTTCTAGTAACATGGAAATCAGAGGAAAAAAAAGGTGATTTGATCAATGGCCACAATCCCACCCTCATGAGGAAAGGTGATCATATGGAAATAAGTCGAAACGACCGCAAACATGCCATAAACCCACATGTGACCCAATAGAAGAATATAATCAAGAGTTCCATCAATAACTTCCACTTCTATGGATACAATTTTTCCTGCTAATTCTACTTGTAAGGAATTCATAATACCACAAGGTTTATATGTTATCCCATCAAAAGATTTCAATGTGGTAGGTCACTGACTTAGTTGAGGTGAACCAATCACTTTTCAGCAAGACATAGACATGATGCAGGTTGAGGCTCCCTTGTCAAAAATATAACACTGAATGTTCGTAACATAGATGAAGACCTCAATGATAAAGGTAAATTGATCTGGAAGGTGAGGGGTATAGTTTCCATGACTGAAAAAACTAGGTTGGAATCTAAAGGATCCACACATCTGATAGCTGAAAGAAAAACCTTTTTTTGGGCAGGGTAGTTTTGCAACACCTTAAGGGTCGACATAGCTGATGGAGAATGAGTCGAGTCTTCGACTATGTTATAATGTGGAACATCCCTGGCATGAGGGTTGAAAGCATACTTATGAATAATTCCCTTTGGAGACTTTATAGTCAACTCCACAAGAATCATGGACGAAGAAGGATTTGATGGGGTGATGTCAAACTCGTAGGTTAATCAATAGCTTGAACTTTTGGGCGATTTAAATTACCATAGTCCTGGTTTTTAGTAGCCACCATAACATCAAATTTATTCTTCTTGGATGAAAGCATTAAAATTGTGTTAGAGGAAGATGGGTCTTGAGCAACCATATGGACCTCTTGATTAGGAAACAGGTTGGTCAACATAGTGGGAGAAGTGGAGGATTTCAGAAACTAATTCACTTTCATGTGGTGAGAAAATCATGATTAAAGTGCTCCTCATTGCAAATCAAGCATGGGTAGAGAGGGTTTCATTTCTCATCGGAGGACTGATTTGTTTATTTATCCTGCGGTGAAGAATTTTTCTTATTTTTACATTTTACTTTCTTCTTGCTTCCTGGTTTCTATTGATATTTTCCTTTATCAGATGAAACAACATTTATCTTGGAAGAAGAAGCCACATGAGAATTAGATGAAGATTTTTGGGCAGAAGTAGTGAGAGAAGCACAAGATGGCTTGCTCACTATTTTCAAACTGGCATAACCAATTATTCCATAAACAACATGAGATCCTTTACCGAGAGTGGGAGGAACAACATTAAAAGGTCTAAGAGCATTTGGTATCTTTTTCATAGAGCATGCCAGATTGGGTATAGATGAGGTCCAGATACTAAGCATGATAAATTACTTGCTCTTTAGTCATGACTTTGCTTTAGATACATCCTCTGTGATAGATGGAAGTAGGAATTTAATGAACCATTCCATTAACAATTGATCCGGAACATAGGTCTTAACCAACTGGCGATGACACCCTCACTCATGAACGTGATCTAAAATGTGAATGACTTTAGTTTGTTTAAAGTTGGTCAAAAGTTCCATTCCAATTTCATACGATATGGGTAACTGTAAATACATAAGGAAGGTGGTCGCTCAGGAGATGAAATCATGAAATGTATCTCTAGGTAACTCGATGTACCATTTAGTTGCGATACCTTTAAGAGTTTGTTGGAAAAGATGTAATCATATGGAATCATAATTAAGGGAGTTTGAAGAACACCACAACTAATATATCATGACATGGGTTGATGAGTATTCTCCAAGATTCCCATTGAACTTTGGGATATTAGAAGGAAATTTGGTAGGAATTATCAACCACCAAGACGAATGAGTGATGGGATCATTGGTAAGTTGAGTCAATACTAGCAATTCGAGAGTCGCTAGAAAAGGTAACCGTTGGTTAAAATCTAGTGGAGGATAGCCCGGATAAGAAGGAATAGACTGAGCAACAGGTTCTTACATTCCCGGATAAAGACGGTTATGATAAAGAGGAACCTAGGCACCAGAATAAGAAGGATTCTCGTAACCAACATACATGTAACCTTGTTAACTAGTTGGATAACCCTGTAAAGGTTGGAATGGTTGGGTTTTGATATGTCAGCCTTGAAAAGGAAATTGAGGAACACCTTGATAAGGTCTATACTATTACCTAACGAGATTTTACATCATCCCGAAATAAGGCGGGTTTGATTGGGGCTATGCGATACTATACACATTCTATCCTACTAGAATTTGAGGAGTAACTTGTCAAAGCAGTTGAGGCTATATAGTACCTTGTATAGGCTATGTAAGTGGAACTTGAGGGGTACCAGATATTGACGGAATAGGTTGAGATTCAAAAACATCCTGTAAAGGTTGAATTACATGTATTTGATCTTGTTGAGGTACATATTGATGGGTAAGAATTTGAGATGAGGATGACACAGGTTGAGGATTCAACAATCGGTCCTAGAATGAACTAGGTTGGACAGGAAAAGTAGGTTTCCAAACACTGGAAAGAATCCTAGGATAAGGAGGATGATAATAAGGTGATTACCAATTTGAGGTATACCAACAATAGGTTCCCCCCCTACTATAGGATGAGAGGATGATGGAGGAAATTGTAACCCAGATGGAGGATACCCAACATAAGGAGAGTTAGGATGTTGAAAAAAACCTTTCCCACTAAGATAAGGGCTAACCTAGTATTCAATTGTAGGTGTAGGTGAAGGATAAGGAGAAGGTTGAGTAGTGTTCATAAGAGAAGTACTAGATGGAATTCCTAAAATGGATGACATGGGAGAGGTATAAGGACTTGAACCTATACTAGAGAAGGTACTAGACAAAGAATGGTAACTAGGGGGGATGGACAGGCCACCATACATATGTGTCTCTAGTGATGTTGTAAAATTATATTGGGAAGAAACATTTGATGTCTCAACCATAGTGGCAGACACGGGATGGGAGGTCAAATCAGACCCAGTCATGGTTAACAATCCCAATGAAGACTGCCACAAGAAATTTGCGAGTGAGTCAAAAGAATTAGGTAAAGGAGTTTATGCTGGAGTCTGAAGAGGAGGAAGAGGATCAGTCTGATAAAAATGGAGTCCACTCCAATGAACAAGAGTAGAGTGATGAGACTCCTCTTGCAGGATCTCTTCAATACTCACAAGTCCATATGGTTTCACCGTCGAGTCCAAGGTATATGGTTGGAGGTTATGTCTGATATAAAGGAAGATAATTAGAAGGAACTGAAACAACAGGTGAAGAAGTTTGAGGTTCCTTAGGTTCAAAAACCTCAGGAAGTAAAGTATTTTGGCTCAGGAAAGTCAAGTTCAATAACCTCGGGCAATAAGGTTTCAAGGACTTTCGTTTCAATTGTATCAGATTCACCAACAAGAGTAGAGGTGATTTCGGGCTCAATAATCAAAGGGAAAATGATTATGGTAGATCAAATTCAGGAGGAGGACTAGAAGTAGTTCCTAAATTCCCCGATTCAGTAGTTTGTGTCTTCTTATGCTTCCGATGACAACCAGGAGTAGCCTCAAGTGGAAGAGGAATATTATTTTGAATTCTACATGAATGATGAAGTGGGGGATTTCGTTCTTCTAGGTTGGATAATAAATTTTAGAAATCAACACAAAAATAAATCAAAAAAATGGTAATCAAGGCATAAAGGATTACCAAGCAATCATAAACTGCAATATACACCTTGGTGAACCAAGGACTTAACGTACATGTAGGAAATCTTCCTAAATGTTATGTTCGGTGTATAATGGTACACAAGGAAGCCGACTTAATTATGTATGGCGATAATAACAACCTATATGGGGTTTCTAAAATATAGTTGACAGTACATGGAAATACACTCTGTAGTAGTGTTGTCTAATGCGTAACCATTCGATGAGAGAGTTCCCATATACTTTACATGTGTGGAGCATCGTCTAGTATACCGAAAGTTACGTGGAGAACTATCCAATACACTCATGTACGTGGAATGAGATTTCACCCTCGGGATAAAACATTGGAAAACATTGACAACTCCTACATTTAGTGACAATAGAACACGTCTCTAGCCTATACCTCTAAATTTTTGCATTAATGTTCCAAATGCTCCTTAGGTTGATTTAATAAATTCTAATGTTTATCTTCAATTAAGTTTCATTTTTGGGGCTCACTGTGAATGTCACCTGAATATCCAAAAATTCAAACTAGTATGAGGAAATTGAATTTTTTTCCTTGAATGAAAATCTATCTAAGGGAAGGGAGAAAGAGTATGCAACAAACAATATGCAGAAAATAATGTGGAAAATGAAATTCCCTTCTAAATGCAACTATTCAAATTTTTATGCACACACAATACCCTGAATGCCAATGCAAATATTTTTTCTTTTCAAGTCACTTAAATTTTTGAAAATGAAGAAAACTAAGATGCAAAGTCTAATCACTTATTCAAACAAGCTTTTCAGAATGATGACTAGAACACCAATTCATCTAAGATATAATGATAAAAAATATTGCTTGCAAATGAACTAATGATAAGAAAAAAAAAATTTAAATAAATCCTTACCAAGGGTGTTATCACTCAGATTTTCCTAGAAGTTGTAAGAAGAGGAAAGGGGTCTGAGGTAACCACAAACCAACTTTTGGGTACAGAATCTGGCCAATCTGT
>APFE031530957.1:112480-122590 GCA_000404065.3 Pinus taeda
CATACGAATTCTAAATCACATGAAAAATAAAAATGCGAGAGCATAACACATAAAACACATAACACAGAGATTTCCCACTGGATCTCAAAACCGGACTACCAGCTTGATTTTTCATTATGTTCCTTTCAATGTTACAATACATATTTATACATGCCGAAGCATCCAATACCATGGACCGAAAAACCATCACGTCCAATACCATGGACCAAAAAACCATCGATCCAATACCATGGACCGAAAACCATCGCGTCCAAAAAACATGTGCGAAAATCATGCACAAAACCATAGGTGGGTCCGCCCAACCTAACATAGGGTCCAAACCAAAATTTTCTGGGGCGCTGCCCCGGACTCCATAAAATGGGGTTACAGGTACCCCTCAAACCCCTATTAACTATGTGGAAAGAATATAACACAACCCAATAGCCACTGTCTCACTATCGTTTTTATAAGTGGGCATGGCCGTGGCCCACTTCGTGAAGTAGTTGACGGCCACGATAATATACTTGTGATTCACTGCTGAAGGCAAATGACAAGTCGTAAAATCAATACCCCACTTAGTAAAGGCACTGACAGTGACAACGGGAAAAAGAGGAGCTAGATGTGCACGCATCTTCTATGTATAAACTTGGCATGGGTGATAGCGTTTGACCACTTCAACACAATCTTTGAAGAGCGAAGGCCAAAAATAGCCGGCATGCAAGATACGCTAAGCTGTAGCAAGTCCTGATAGATGACCACCACAAGCTCCGCTGTGGCAATCATTTAGCACAGACTCTACCTCCTCTAAGGTTAAACAACACTGAAGGATTGAATCAACCCCTTGACGATATAATGTATCACCAATGATGACGTAATTTTTAGCGAGGTGACGTAATTTGCAACGTTCATCCTTAGAGAAAGTAGAGGGAAAATTCGAAGTCTGGAGATAAACAATGATATCTCCATACCAAGGGTCGAGTGAAGAGATGAGGAATAAATGTTCGTCGAGAAAACTTTCCTCATAGATAGTATCCTCTCTACAAGGTAGCTCGGAAATTAGCTTGGCAAAAACCATAGATTTCTTTGACTTAGCGGATAAGAACTTGAGATCAAATTCTTGTAGAATGACAATCCATCGATTATATTTGCCCCTAATCACTCGCCTACTGAGGAAAAAATGAAACAGATTGACTGCTGCCAAGACAAAAGTTTTGCATAGCAGAATATAATGATGGAGCCGCTGGACAGCGTGGACAACTATCAAGGCCAACTTCTCAATCGGAGAATAGTGAAGTTCAGGACCTATCAAGCCTCAACTCAAGTAATAAATCACATGCTCTGTGAGAGCATCGTCTTCCTGAACGAGAACCATACCATTGATTGATTCTGCTACAATGAGATATAAAAGGAAGTCCCTACCATAATCCGGTTGACTCAAAAGTGGGGCAGAGACTAATGCCTTTTTCAAAGCATCAAATGACCGCTGCGCAAAGTCGTCCCACACGAATGGGACCCCTTTGCAGATCAAATGCATAAACCCTTTAGTGATCTCAGCATAGTTCGCTATAAACCTTCTTAAGAAATTAGCCTTCCCTTGAAGACTTTGAAGTTGTCGAATGGAGGACGGGGGAGGCAACTAGACTATCACCTCTACCTTGAAGGGATCAACTCTAATCCCTTCATTTGCAATGATGAACCCTAACAACCGACCGGACATAACCACGAAAATGCACTTGTTCGGATTCAACCAGATTTTATAAAAACAACATCGCTCAAAAACCATTCGGAGGTGACTGGGATGATCAGTTCTTTTTCGAGAACGAGTAGCGAGATCGTCCAAGTATGCTTCGATGATATGTTTGATGTCGTGGAAAGCATATGACATGGCTTGTTGGAACATGGATCCAACATTTTTGAGACCAAATGGCATCTTTCTGTATGCAAAGGTACCCCAGGGACATATAAAAGTTGTCTTATGTTGATCTTCAGGACGGATAGAAATTTGATTATAACCCGAAAAACCGTCCATGAAGGAAAAAATATCATTACCCGCACACTCGTCAATAATTTGATCAATGAATGGCGTAGGGTAATTATCTTTCGGACAAGCTTTGTTTAAGTCCCTAAAGTCGATGCATACTCGGATTGTTCCTTGCTTTTTATCTATAGGGACTAGATTAGAAACCCAATCGGTAAGAGGAACAGGGTATATAAAACCCGCCTTGAGCAGCTTCTCTACTTCAGCTTTAATGGCCGCGCTTTCTAGATTTAACTGTACCAAGTCTTTGCGAACTGACTTAGCATTTCATACGCTTGATCTCATGTTGAACTATAGAAGGATCAATGCCAGCATTTCCTCATAAGACCAAGCAAATTTCATATCGAAATTCTTTGAAAAGGTCGGTGTAAATTTTCACTTCTTTAGGGGAACATTCAATTATGATGAAGAGATTCTCAATCACGTTAGGGTCCCTAGAGATGTTTATAGACATCGTTTCTGAGATCACCGACATATTACCTTCAGCACGAAAGTGTACTGGAGCCAAAGGATTCAATATCTTACAAACATCACTAGTGAATAGCTTGGAGAACCTAGCTTCCACTTCCTGCAATGGAGGAAGGAAATATGAACAATGGTGTAAGTCTTCCCAAGGTCGATCTACACCCGTCATCACTTCGAGGATTGCTTCATCAAAAGGTAAAACCGTATCTAAGTAGTCCAAGGCAGAGGTGGAATCAAAGGCCCAAGCCGGGGAAACATAACCCTCAAACTCCTCTTCGGAAGAAGGAGCAGAGTGGTCGTCTGCGGAGTTAACGGTAGACTGATATATAAGCTCAGCTGCAGACATAGAGGATGCCATTCCATTTACTTGTCTTTCAGCTAATGTGGTCGTAGGTGAAGGCAAGGTCCAAGGGTCCGAAAAATAATGAGTTCGGAAGAACCCTTCTCGAGGAGACTCCTTGGATGATGAAACGACATTGATTCGAGCGATAGGAGAGGGAAAATCAAAGGTACACATCAATGAGGAATACATCCCAACTCCTAGATTCTCAGTAGGCAGGCGAGGGTTATCCACTAAGGGGACATTAGAGTCAAAAGTTGCTTGAGGATCAACTGGACAATAATCCAATTGATCAACCTTAACGATTTTCCCTTCATGAGGAAAGTAGTTGACACGAAATAGAGTCGAAACAATGGCATCCATCTCGTATACCCAATTCCTTCCTAAGAGGAGATTATAGTCTAGGTTAGCATCTATGACCTCTACTTCAACATTGACGACCTTTCCTCCAACACATATAGCAAAGGCCGGGATAATCCCATACATCTTGTGAGAATTCCCATCAAACTGCAGTCAGAAGGGTAGGTGAAGGAACAGCCGAAGGAGATCCAATGGCCTTCCAGCAAGACATCGACATGACGCACGTGGAAGCTCCCTCATCAATAACGGTGTGAAAAATATTAATCTTTCGGTATGTAGACTTTATCTAGAAAGCCATGTGATGAGGGAGTCGCTTTTTGACATTTAACATGTCAAAAGTGAGAACTAAAGAATTGGTTGGATCAACTACCCCAATTGCCGAGAGTAAAGCACTTCGTTGAGCCGGACACAACTGGAGAACCTCTAAAGCAGACATGGCACATGGACTTTGGGCCAGATCCTCCACAATGGAATAATTCTAGGCAGCCCTAAAGTTAGGATTGATAGTCGCGCGTTTAGCGGAACCTTTCGGTATCCGTGGTATCGTCTCAACAGTGGGTCGCTCAATATGAAGGTCAGTATTTCTGGGAGCAGTTTTGTCCCTGGAAGTTTCGACTTCACCGTAATCACATGACCGAGTAGCCACATGTACATTAGAACCCATCATGAAAACGTTCGATGATTTTTCCCCTTCCTGGCTGCCCCTGAGGAGGTACCAGGATTTGAACTCGCGCCAGCAAGCAATTGCTGCCCTTGGGGAAAAGGGTTGGTTAACACAACTTTAGAACTAGAAGCCCCTTGCTGCCCTAACAAGCATTGAGCGCCCTGAATCTTTGGGCAGAGATGAGTTAAATGGTCTCCACTACACAACTTGCATGGAAAGTTGACTTTCTTTTTAGACTCATTTCTACCCCCACTAGCATTATTGCCAGATTTATTTGTGTCAGCCTTCCCATCCTGATTCTTTTTCTTACCTCATCCTTTCTTTTTCCCATTGGAGTTTTGATTTCCTTTGGGGTTATCAGATTGGACAACATTAATCGAAGAGGGTTGGGAAGACAAAGTAGTAGACAATGTGACTTGGTTGTTTGAAGCAGTTTGCAATGACAATTATTGCAATTGGCTCAACAAGTTCACCGCATTTGTGTCTACCGATACAATGATACCATCCCCATGGGGATTTGGCTTCAACTTAGCTATGTCAACCTTTGACCCAGGAGCATCTGGCAAGTATTTTTGTAGGATCCCAGACTGAGAGTAGATCAATTCTAATTGCTTGGCCCTAAAAATAGCTTGCTCCTCGGAGTAAACTTCAAACATCGAGACATCCTTAGAGATCTCAGGTTGTAAAGATTTCAAAAACCATTCGAGACAGTGATTTGATGAGCCTCTTTCTCTGTCTCCATTCCTGAATATGGTTAGAAATGTGAGTTGCCGTGTCCTGACAAAAATTGTCCAGAAGTTCAGTTCCAGCATCATAACGAACAGGCAACTAGAAATGATTTAAGAAAATATTAGCTAAGTCGGAAAAAGATGTAAAACTACTCATGGCAACTCTATATACCATTTGGCCGCATTACTAGTCAAGGTGCACTGAAAAAGTCTCAACATAACTGAATCATCAATAAGGGAGTTCGACGAGCACCACAAATGGAATGTGGTCACATGGTCGCCCGGGTCCTCACCGCTCTTCCCTTCAAATTTTGGAATGTACGAAAGGAGTTTGGTTGGGACCAGAGGCCAGGCCATATTATATTTGATTGGATCGTTTGTTAACTTTGTGAGGTCTGGCAAGTTCAAAGTTGCTAGAAACGGAAGCCTAGGAGGACCTTGGGGGATCCACCCAGACTAGGAAGAACTCCCAAAGTTCTGAAAAGATGGGCCTGGATTTTGGAAG
The DNA here is from genome assembly GCA_000404065.3 of Pinus taeda. Lineage (NCBI taxonomy): Eukaryota > Viridiplantae > Streptophyta > Pinopsida > Pinales > Pinaceae > Pinus > Pinus taeda. Next base: position 117,560 of record APFE031530957.1, read on the forward strand.
GCACTAGGCTACCCGAAGTAACCTACAGAACCAGCTGAACCAAAAGGCATGCCTTGTGATCCAGCATAACTCAGAGTTTGACCAACTCCGGTTGCAAAACCTCCATAACTAATGAAGCTTCCTCCTAAAGGATTATAAGGAGCAGACAACCCCTAATAAGGATCCCAAGCAGAGGCTAGGGGAGGAATACTTTGGAATGAACTAACCATGGAGTACGGCCTATTCCCTTGTTGGACGAGAAACGAATTCCCAGTTCCTATACTACTAACCACAGGGTTGGCCCAACCTTGAAAAGGATTGCTACCTTGTCCTAAAGAAGAGAAAGGCATAGATCCAATTTTCAGGTTGGAATGTGGTATATGACCACTTCCAAAAGGAAAACCCTGGAATGAAGCTGATCCACCCATCATGGATGTGGTGGCACTAAACGGAACTGATGGAATACCCTGTGAAAGGGTGCCAAATGGGAAAAATCCAGAACTAAAAGCATTGGTTTGGGAGTTTCCACTCATAGAAGGAATGGAGGTAGTCCCAACTAAAGACGTGTTAGCAAAAGACCCGAACAAAGAAGCGAAGGGGATGGAAATAGTTCCTCCCCCCTGTACAGATATTGGAGTCTGCACAGTCATAGCACTTGTGATAGAAGCCATGCTTCCAGTAGTGGTCATCGATGGTAAGTGCATTATGTGACCTGGACTTAACGGTCGATGCATTGGAGACCCAATGTATTGTAACACTTTCGAATGACTAGGAGGTAGGGGAGAATTCGGAGCCACTATGAGAGTTCTTCTACCTCTACGTTATCTTGCGTCTGAAAGAGAACTTGAGAAAGTCCAGGAGTAGTTCTCTCTTGTCATGTGGAAGTACCAGGTCTATCTTGAGCATTGATGCCCCCGAGGGGAGGATCAATCCCTGATGCGTCAGCTTGCACGGGATGAAACTCACCGGTAGTATTACCTCTGCGCCTTCTGGGTGAAGGCTCTGAACTTGGTGGTGAAAGACCACGAAGTCTTCAAGACTGTCTAGGCGATCGGTCAGCCACTTTGAATTTTCTGTTAAGATCTAACTAAAGACTCAAAAAATTGAAAGCTAGGCCAACTAGGAGCACAGAGCACACACTATAAAGTCCCTAAAGATATCAGCCAGTTAAACAACTTCCAAGTATTTCTGCTCCAGGTGATTAGGACCGGACACCAAAATACGAGAAAGTGAAGTAAGGGGCCTTCCAAAGATAGTTTGGGATAATGACATCCCAGTCCTATTAGCAAAGGTAACAGAGGAAGTTATGCTGACCTCCTAACAACATCCTGCGCCGGTGCAAGCCCCCAAGCTTCGCAATGGTGCCCTCCAATAGTACCATTGAGAGTGATACAATGTCAAACTCAGGTGCCATGGGATACCCCTCCACAGCCACCTGTGTAGATCCCTAGGAGTAGCAACTAAGGTTACCAACTTGTATCAAAAGCCAGGCGGAACAGTCGTGAGGTAAGTTTAGAAAAGTAGGAGAGGGGGTATCTCTCTTCCCTATCTTTACAGACCCTCGTGCTTAACTCCCAGATCCGGAGCTTTTCTGGTCTTCCTAAGGCTATTGGACTTTCACTCACTATTCAGACTCTTATGTTTGATAGTTTAAAATGTCCTTGGAGAGTTAACTCTCCACACACCTAATCCAAGGCCCTAAAATATCCTAAAACTTGTTGATGTATCTAACTCGACAAATATAAAGTTCTAGTATATTTTAAATTAGCGCTTGATTTTAATGGGTTGTTATTTAAGTCAAGGGATGACAGAAGTGAAACTGGTGGTGATTTGACGCAAAAGAAATTAATAAAACCAAACTACATGCACATGCACTTGTTTTTCATTTTTCGATGAAAAGCAATTTCTATAGGGTTCAGAGGAACTTCAAATAAAAGTACAACTTTTTCTTTTCAAACTTCACACTCACAACAGCTAACAAAACTATAAATGCCTAAAAAGATGCACAAACTAATCCTAATGCAACAAATACATGCCAATGCGAGATTCAAAACTACTCTTAAATCAAAAGATGAAAGTTGCTTGTTTATCAATTTTAAATTTTCCACTTAAATGTTTAGATGGAATATAAGTTTTTGTTGCTTATTTCGTCTAAGCACTAAAAGCAAGATGAAGACAAACAGATAGGCACTTTCACTGAACAAAAAAGGAAAACTCAATCAAAACAAAGTTCAAGAAAGCAACTCAAAAACGACTTTTCGAAAATGCTCTAACAAGACTGAAACTTGATGACCGAAAAATAGGCAATGAAGCACTTTGCGAGCTTGTGACACAAAACAAGTGGGAACTCAAAAAAAGGGTGCTTTGAAATGCTTTAAACAATCAACAAGTAGTGAGATGAGCTTGGCAATGGAAACCAAAAGATGGAAAAGACAACTTTCAAGAAAGCATGAACAAACGACTTTCAGAAAGCAAGAAAAGCATATCGTCATAAAAATAGTTCAAACATGCAAACCAAAAAGTCATTAAAACAAAACTCAACACAAAGATTGAAATCAATCTTTCTGCCCTGAATACACAGAGTAGCCAAGATTCCTTGCGAGAAACCTTGTGTTCTTAAGCAAAAATAAATGACGGTTGCAAGAAAATGAAGAAGACCAACCTTTTCACAATCAGAGAGAATTCGAAACAAGACACTTACTGTAAACTAAAGACTGTGACAGAACAATGATTGTTCCAAACTGAATCAGACCAGCATACAATCTTCCAGAAACAAAAAGATTTCAAAAATCTTGAAAATTAAAGATATACGCGACTGTTTTTGCACACAAATACGTGTATACGCAACAAGGCTTAAGGAAACTTGCATATACGCAGGTTCACTTAAGGAAAGATGCGTATATACGCTTTTGTAAATAGAGAAACTAGCGTATAAAAAAGCTTCCAAGAAAAACAAAAAAATGGTCTGGAAAAAACTGATCAAAGCTCACAATTTAGGCACTGACTACACAGTAGCAGACGATAAATAGACAGATGAACCCTGATTGGCTTGAATACACCCAAACTAGGAACAAAAATAGTGTTGTCCCCAGTGGAGTCGCCAATTTTGTTGTGGGATAAACTCCCCTAGGGTCTTGGGTGGATACCCTAGCAGACTGAAGGTTATCTATGCAAAGAAACACACATTCCATGCAATCATAATACTACTATAAGGAAACTCTATGATAGGGGGCATACCTGAGGTCCTACATTTGCGAAGAGCCTCCCAGGGTCCAAACCCTTCTTGGAGTTCCTTTGCTCCTTTGACTTGCAAAACAAATAATTCAAGAAAGTGCAGCAGTATATGGACTAAACGTCATAAAGAAACCAACTTCATATTATAAGGAAAGGTAGTTAGTTATGCAATTAAACAACCGATCACATATGAATCATAACATGAAGAAGATCTATATCAGGAACAAAGGCATGTGTTTCTTTTATTATAGACAAATAAAGTACAGAAAAAGAACAATTTCACCTAAGTCATCCTTTCGCGGGCTCCAAGCAGAACCGTCTCCCAGATTCGTCCAGTCTCAAGCCTTTAACAAACTCCTTCCATGACTTACTCCATGATTTCTTAAGTAGTATGAAATCTTCAACACACACAAGGAAACAAGGGTTTCCTATAGAATGGGGGAAGTGCAGGAGGCACAAGGATCTTCAGACCTGGTAAGGGAAATCCCAGCATAGCAATCTTTCTCTCTCTTCTCTCCTCCCTTTGGCCTTCACATAGAAGCCTCTTTATACTTCTCCCAAAGTAGTTTTTTAGCTGGGAATTCGCTAGGAATAGTTGGGCCACGGGCACTAACAGGTGATCAACAGGTAAAACCCATGATCTCCACCCGAAATTAAGGAGATTTTTTTTTAAAGTGTTTTTATACATATACGTGGGTTGGGTATACACAGACCCGCGTATACACACGTTTAGCTTAGGGCAATGTCGCGTATAGGGAAAAAACAATGTTTTTTTTTAATTTGGAACCAGGTCTGGAAGGAGGGGTTGCCCTGGGCCATGAGTGCAGCTTCACAAACCTCAAGAGTGAGATTTGGAGCTATAACAATTGGGATAACTGAGTTGATTTCTCAAGTAAATATCCAATGGAGATGGGAGTGAGAGCTTGACTGGAGTGGAATTGCAACTTTTCATTAATGGAATCAACAATTATTGGGAAGAGGACAGCTTGGCTTGGAGACATAATTGCTCTGTGGTTAGGGTCATAATTGGCCTGGCCTTGGTGAATTATATTTGGGAAAACTTGGACTGAGGGGAGAAAATATATGGGAAGTTTAGATTCTCATAGTCCTAGGATATCAGAGCCATTCAAGTAGTTGTCTCTACTTTGGAAAAAGACTTTAAAGTGGTTTTTATCAACGGCTAAGTCTTTTATCTGGAAGTCATTATCTGTAAGAGGCAGATAGTCTAAATATTTATGAGGAGCATTCATGGGTGCAACATCCAAAGGCACAGTGGTTTCCATTTATGGTTCTTGCGGATTTAGAAAGGGAATTTTAGGTTTTCTTTGAAAAATGGGCAAAATAGAAGGTCTGAGAACTTATATGATGAAACAAAGACTGAATTGTAATGAATTTGGGTCTTTTCTGTCAAGTTACAGTGGAAAATGAGAACTTGCATGGTTTTGTTGGGAATTTGGATAAATACCTATGTTCAGGGAATGAACAGTGAAATAATAGGTACTGGTAGTGGCTAACAAGTTCTGGGTTGCGTTAGCTGCAAGTTTTTGAGCAAATTGGTGGTTGAAAACCTCGAACAGTTGACCTCGAAGTTCTTTGCATGGGAGCACAGGTTTGCGGTACGAAGCAGTGAAAATGACATAGTTTTTTTTATTTACAAAGTTAAGGGTTGGCGGGGTGTTACACTGAAATTTGTCACCATGACTATCTGCAGTTAATATGGCTCCATCAATAGTCATATTATCCTCCTTGTCAAGCCTCATACCTCTACTCTTCATGTCAAACTTCAAAAAAGAGAGAAAGTCACTTAAAAACATGTTT
>APFE031530958.1:0-23177 GCA_000404065.3 Pinus taeda
AGTCTCCCAATTCTATCAATTACATCACTTAAAGCATCATCTATTGTTGGAGTTTCAGTCGGGGGAGAGTATTCTTCAGAAGAAGATTCCACATGTTGATCTAGTATAGGAATCCCCGCTTCAAGATGTGGAATCTGATTCTCAAATTCTTGAAATGATTTTTTTTTGTGAATCTATCCAAGCGATCAAGTTTCTGCTCAACAACATTGTCAGATTTGGACGATTCAAGAAAAATTACATCTCTGGATATAACAAACTTTTTATTTTCTTCATCATAGAGGCAGTATGCTTTGGAGGTATTTGAATACCCCAAGAAAATACACTTATGACTTCTAGCACCAAGTTTGTTTCTATGTACATTTGGTATCAAAGCATAACAGGTGGAACCAAAAATCCTGAGATGTTTGACCGAAGGAACATGTCCATACCACAATTCATAAGGAGTCTTGTTTCTTATAGCACTAGATGGACATCTATTCTTTATATATGCAGCACATAGAACAGCATCAGCCCAAAACATTATCTTTACATTTTTGAACAAAAGCATGGATCGTACCATATTCAAGATTGTTCTATTCATTCTTTTAGCTACACCATTCTGTTGGGGATTATAAGGCACAGTTATTTGATGTTTGATCCCATGTTGGCGAAGATAGTTTTCAAATTCATTTGATGTATATTCTTTCCATTATCAGTGCAAATAGACCCAATATGAGATTGTGCATCATTTTCAATCCATTTATGAAAATTCTTGAATGTTAGAAAAGCATCAGATTTGTTCTTCAATAAATAAACCCAACACATTCTGGGGTAGTCATCAATAAATGTCATGATATATTTATTTCCATTTGCAGAAGGAACAAGCATTGGACCACATAAATCTGTGAATAAGTTCAAGCTTCCTATGTGCTCTTGAATGTGAGTCATGAAAGGACTGTTTGCTATGCTTTCCTAGAATGCAAGCATCAAATTGCTTAAGTTTTCTAGGAATTGTAGGCAAACCAGCAACACCATTTTTCTTCAATAAACGGAGACTGTCATAGTTTAAATGTCCAAATCTAGCATGCCATAATAAACTTGATGGAAGTGTACCCTCTTCATGATGAGAAGTATATGAAAAATGTTGTGCATGAGCAGATGTTCCTTGCAGTTTGAAAAGTCTTTATTCTTCTATTCCCCTCATGACAAGTGAGTGATCAGATGCTTTTCTCACCTCAAGCTTGCCATCAAACATATGAATGGAGTGACCTTACTGGTAGATGTGGACCAAGGACAACAAGTTTCTCTTGAGTCGTGGGAGATATAGAACATGATCCAGAAGAAAATCTGAGAGACCAGGCAGTTCAAGCCTGATTGTGCCAAGCCTTGATGGCTTGATTTTTGACTGATCTGCAAAGTATACTACTCCATCAACATTGTTAGTGAAATCTTCAAAAAAATCTTTTCTATGAGTCATGTGATAGGTTTCTCCTGAATCAAGCAGCCAATCATTTTTCCAGGAAGCAAGTGAATTATTAAACAAATCTTCATTTACTCCAATGTTACATTGTGCCTCAACATAGTGAGTGGATTTAGGTGCTTTACCTTTTTCTGTATCATTAGTTTTACCTTTCTGTTGGTTTCTTCTCTACTCAATTTTGTCCCATGGTAGCTTGCATGTAGAGGCATCATGTGATCCATTTATTTTGCAGCGAATACAATGTAAATCTGCCTTTTCTCCTTGAGAATGTCTACCCCCCCTTCCTCTGAAATATCTTCCTCTTCCTCTTTGTCCACCTCTTCCTCTTGTAGAATCTTGAGCAGGATACTTTTTTGTATGAGCAAGGCATACAGTCTTTTTAGAAGATTCAGGGGCTGTCTTCTTTCCAAAGGCTTTTTCTCTTTCAGCAAACTTTTTCACAAGAGAGTCAAAGGTTATATCTTTGAGATTTCCATTTGCTTGCAAAGACTCAAGATAATTGGAGTATGTAGGATAAAATGCCTTGAGAAAAGAAATAAGAGAGATATCCAACTCAACTTTAGTGGATTTGATATCATGCATTATGGACTTTATTTCAGATGCAAGAGTAAGAGGATCATTATTTTGCAGTTCAAGAGTGAAGATTTTAATCATGAGTTGGACGATTTCAAGTGCAGAATGTGAGTCATAGAGTTCTTTCAACTTTTGTAAGGCTTCAAAGGAAGTTGAATATGATGAAATGTGGCGACTCACCTCCTTATTTACAGTTGCTGCGATTAATGCATACGCTTTGCTATTCTTGTTTTCCCAAATGGCGAGCTCTTTGTCTGAGGTAGGCTTTTATGGGTCACTGTCTCCTTCTCTGACACACACTCTTTTCCACAACTCATTGAAGATGAGGGTGTGTTGTATCATCCGGGACCAATCAGGATAGTTCTCCTTGCCATTGAGAACTATTCCTACCATAGAGATGATTGAATGCATTCTGTAAAAAATTACTTCTGCTGATGTAAAAAAAAATACTTTTGCTGATAGACTAATACTTATGATGGCAAAAAAATTTTCTCTTGTGGAGAAAAGAAACTTTTGCTGCTAAAAGGAATGCTGATAACCCTCCAACAAAGGCAAAAAAAATTTGCTCTTATGGAGAAAAAACTTCTTCTGCTAAAAAGGAATGCTATCACTATCATAAAATTTTCACTGCATATAACCCTTTTTTTAATTCAGTATATGCCAAGCAATATGGAGCAAAGTAATAAAAAGGAGGAACACCCAACGAATATAAAGCCTTTGGAATTCTCTTGAGATTTCATTGAAACATTGAAATCATTGAAACGACTCTACCATCATTGCGTATGTGCCTCTGATGTAAACTATATATATCACATAAATTAGCGCTTTGATGTCACTGTAATCGCTACACTAAGACTCAAGAAACGCTGTAATATATCACTATAATATATCACATATATATTGCTGTTACATCTATATATATATATCACATAAACTATATCGTTGTAATATCAATGTAATATATATATCGCTGTATATATATATATATATATATATATATATATTATATATATATATTATATACTAATATATATATAACGATATCTATTGTAATATATATATATATATATATAATCCCTGTAATATAGTAAAAACTTATATATTGTTGTTCGACAACGAGGACGACACCTCACCCTCAGCGAGCGAAGAGGAAATGCACAGTTATGGCTCTGCTGATGATCCCTCTGACGCAGAACAACATTAATACAATGTAAATACAACGTTAATACAATAGGAACTCCATACATTTAGCACAGTTTCAAACAGTGTTTCAAACAATGTTAATACATTCAAGAGACAGCTCTTTTACTGTCAGTATATCCATACAAACAACGCCATACTCAGCATTAATACACTGTTAATACACCATTCATGTGATACACCATTCATTCAACATTAAACGATACGCAGTAATACATAGCGTTAATTGAACGATACGCAGTCACTCCAGGCGTTCTCCAGTTAATACACCGTTATACATTATTTATTCAACGTTAAATGGCGTTCAATACAACACTTCAAATACCATGCGTTCAATACAGCTCTTCAAACAACACGTTAATACATTCAACAATTCAAATGCTTTGATACCTGATACCATTCACGCAGCCTCAGTTTGGAATCTGAAACGTTCATGTCCAGGCGACCTCATCAAACGTTCAGGCATTCACCATGCTTCTGTTGTGCCCTCTGATACCATGTCAGAGGTTAACCAACGGATGTTATTGACAGATGCGTTATGGCAGAGTATGGGACAGAGGAGTTACAAGGCACGCTTAAAAAAGAACCTGGGACCTGTGCTCTGATACCATGTCAGGCCAGGAGTAACTCCAGACTTGGCAGAAAAACGGATTCATATATTCCATTAGGTAGCTATTTGTTATATACATGAATGTGACCGCTAAGTTCATCTTCTTGATGACTGTTCACATTCAAATTCACCCAATCGCAGAGGATTAGGTGTCAATAAAAACCATGATCCATAGGTTGGTAGGAAATCATAAAACTAATTGGCACCGAATGTTATATTCGGTGCTATGGGAATACCAAACTTCAGTAAAAACTGCCACGAGCTTTACACCTTTCTAACTCACTTACAGCCTAGAAGTAGTTTTACCCATCAAGTGTCAGATCCATTCCCTGAAAATAAACAGGATTTCAATCAAGAATGTGAAATTAGAGAATTTTGTGTCATTGGTATCTATAAAGACGAGTTGGTGGTTGCTCCCAACATTGTAGCTTATAAAAAAGTGTATCATAGGTGTGGTAAATCACCTTATCTACGAGCCCATTTTGGTGTTTTCCATTCCGTAATTCCTTCCCGGCATAATTAGAAAAGGCATAATGATTCCTAGGAGCACAAGGAGCCCCAACACAAGTAGCAAAATGACAAGACTTGAACTCATGCCCAGCACTACTATCAAAGAAGAACACTTAATATACCTTAATCAACTAGATGAAACCCGTCGAGATGCCGAATTGGCACTCGAGGCTCACAAGTGTAGGATAAAAACCTAATATGAAAAAAAGGTCAAGCCTCGTTCTTACCAAGAGGGAGATCTTGTTTTGCTCTATGATAAAAAACATGACCTCTTGGGGGCAGGAACACTTCAACCCTTATGGATAGGTCCCTATGTTGTCAAGAAAGTCCTCTCAAAAGGGGTATATGAATTGCAGGATTGGGAAGGAGTCCCACTTGCGGAGCCTAGAAATGGGCTCTATCTGAAAAAGTATTATGCCTAGTACTGCACTAGGCATGTGCTTTGTAATTTTATGTATTCATAAGTTTTGTTTCCCTTTTTGGTGTGATTGGATTGTTTTGATATTTCTTGGAGTATTTGTCTCATACATCCTTCTCGCAATGCAGATGTCTTCGTTACCCTTAGCATACATAGGATATGCGGATGATGTTAGTTTTCACACATGGCACATTGCATCAACTGCTTGGGTCATCTACACACATAAGTCAGAACTATTTTGTTCCAGAGGAATCTTTCTTGGTACCACCACCAACAATATTGCTGAGTACATGTCCGTAATTTCACTTCTCACAGAAGTGTCATCAAGGGACATCTCCAATCTAGTGGTCAGGTTAGACTCCCAGCTAGTTGTTACGCAATTGACAAATCGTTATCACATTCATAATCCAACCTTGTTATGTCATTATTTTAGGGTACAACTCCTGGAACATCAATTTGAAATAATCACATATGAACACATTCCTAGAGAATTTAATGCAGTTGCTGATTCATTAGCTAACTATGTATTAGATTGGTATCTATCTCATTCACTATAGAAGCATGCATGAAAAGTAAAAATTTATTGAGTTAAAAATTTTACAAAAACATTTACGCCATAATCAAAATACAAATATTGTATATATATATATATATGAGTATATAGTATATATAATATATAATATATAATATATATATATATATCAAAATCCAGTCTTTTACATTGAAATATTCCAAAACTTGGATGTTTTAAGTACAAAATGGCTACTATGCCCAGCTACAAACACCCATTTGCTACACCAAAAACACCTACTAAAAAGAGCATATTGCTCCTGAAATGCTAAAACCGCTCTAGCTATCCTCCGGAGAGGAACTAGAAATCGCTTAGGTACACCAATTGTGTGTCGCTACATATGAGCGGGAATATCCCTCATAGGAAGGGGAGGGACACCCATGCTCAAGCCCTCCAAGTTACTTAGAACCTCATGAAGATTTTCGGGATCACCCCCCCAGCAGGTAGTTGGGCTCCTCGTCGCATATGGTGGGGCTCACCTGCAGGTCATCATGGCGCCGCATTTGCATTAAGCATAAAGTTTCATGTTAGTACTTATTTCACTGATAAAAAACATTACATAAACATTCAAAAGCTAAAAAATACTTGAAGTACTTTCAAAAATCATTCTCACCTTGAGGAACCCAATTGGTCCCGGGCGGCAGCATGAAGTCAGGGTCATCGGTAAAGTCCATGCCCTCATAAGCTTAGCCATCAATCATCACAATTTGGCCATGAAGCCATTGGAAGAAATCTTCCTTGAAGAAATGTCAAATTTTTCCTCCTCCTATGCAAGGACTGAGTGATGACCATCGCCCCTGTCTCGGATCCCTCAGATCAAAGGGACCTAAGGTCATCCTTGGGTGAATTACAAGTACTCTCTCAAGAATGAATGAGACTATGAGTGTACCATACCCAAAACTTTTTTGGGTACGAGACTTACATGTTGTTAACTTTGCCTTCAACTGGCAAAGCAATGCTTCACACTAGTTGAACATCTGTGGTTGGACACAATCAGTTGCAAGCAATAGTTGGGCCTTCTTTTCAACATGGGGACTCTTTGACCCTACCAACCGCACAATCAACCATAAAATTTCCCTCATAGACCTGGACCTTATCCTCTCTATGGGGACTCCGTTGTTGACTAGTCCTCTCTCAGGGATGCAGTATGATTGCACTAGCTCTAGGGTAGATCGTGGATCTAGCCTACCCCTAGTGAGGTTTTCTTGTGCCCCATGACACGATATATCAGTTAAAAAGTATATGTCATCATGGTCAATAGCTAGCTCCTGATATGCAATCCTGAACACTTGCTCGTGTTCATCCTAGCGCTGGATAATCCATCTAAATAAATCCTCCTACCCTTTCATCAATTTCAACTTTGCATACTTCAGTAAACTGCAGTGGCAGAATGCAAGTATGCATGCTGGATCATTTTGCATCAGTGATTCCTAGCTATCATGGGCCTGTTCTCTCCATAGACTAGTCATTATGGCCTAAAACCTGCAAAATAACCCTAAAAACAGTGAAAATGGGGCAAAATAGCTTCAAGAATCCTTGCATGAGGTTTTAAACTTCTCCCCTAAGCTCTAACGCTCCCCCCAGTGGTACACATGGAGGATTAACACCCTCCAATAGGTCGTACAGAGCGTTTAACACTCCCTACAAGCCATCTGGATGGCATTAGTGCGCAAAAACTACTTTAGGGAACCTCATATCTGCAACAATCCACCCCTGAAATTGTCAAGAAAGGTTAAGAAATGCATAGGGAAAGGTTTGACCTCTACCTAGGACTGATGGTACGTTGAATGGTCGCCTAGATCTCCTGCAATGGTCCACGGAAAATCTGCTCCTCTTTAGCTCCAAAATGCTCTCACAATTCTCGAATAGTGAAAATGGTGAATGAGAAAACTCAAAACACTTCCTTATATTTATTTTTGGAGACATGATTTGCTGAAATCATTAAAGAGGAAGTAGTCCATTCCCCATGATTTTTTATCACGCATGAAAACCCATATGGATAGGAATTGCTACTTTTTATACTTTTTTTGCTTTTGATGAAAGTACCTTCAGGAATGAAAAGCAGTAAAAGCTACATGCACTTCTCAAAGAGTGCTTTTCTTTTATGGGATATTTTCTCTCTATAAAAACTGAAAAATCCCCAAGTTTCTCATCATTGGGCTCGTTAAATAAATACGATGATAGTCTGAGAAACTCTTTTTTTCTCTTTTTCTAGCTCATTAAACTGAAAAAGACCATTAGAGCATTCTTTTTAGGAACCTTTTTCTCGCTCATTAAATTGAAAAAATCTCGAGTTTTTCTTTAAGATCGTTAAACATTTATAAATATGACCCAAGCATTCTTTTAGGTACTTTTCTTGCTCGTTAAACTGAAAAACCACGAGTTTTTGTCACTGCGTTTGTTAAAATCTACGACAGCAGCAAGAACACTTGCTTTTTTGGGACCATTTCTTGCTCTTAAAATCGAAAAATACCCGATTTTTTTCCCTTCTTCGAGCTCATTAAATCTACGAAGAAGGAATGAGTAGTTCTTTTCCCTCTTTTTCCTTGCTCACTAAACTAAAAAACATACCTTGAGTTTTCTTCATTTGACTCATTAAAAATTCATGAAGGTATTGAGTTTGTCATCGCGTGACTCATTAAAATTCATGACGAAAAATGAGTTTAGTCTGTCTCATCATACTCGTATCAAAATGAGGTCAAAATCTATTGAACATAGGTTTCTCTTTATTCGGATTCAATAAATTAACTCACGAAAAAGTAACCGATCCAGATATACTATTAACCTTTTGTTGCACCCGGTTAACAACTATGACAAAGGGACCACCATGGAGTCATTCTTCATGATCTTTTTAGACTCTCTAAATATGAAAAGACCACTGAGTTGTCTCATCTGGACTCATTAAATTAAACAGAAAAGATATAGAGTCACTCTTTTTACGATCCTTTTCAGACTCTTAAAACATGAAAAGATCGACGAGTTTGCCTGTCTGGATTCATTAAACTAATTAGATAGGGCATAGAGTTGCTCTTTTTGTGGTCCTTTTTAGACTCTTAAAATATGAAAAGATCGATGAGTTTACCCATCTGGACTCATTAAAATAATCAGACGGGGAAGGTGGGCAATACAACTGTATTCCGTATTAGAAAGTGTGGTTTGGCAGCAGTCGTTCCCTTGAACATGGCACTCCCTCAAATAAACCTTCCTTGTGATGGCCTCTCAATATGAATCCTACCATCTTATGAGTTTAGCCTAAATACCCTGGTGTTCTTACATCTCTGTATCCTAACACTCTTTGGTGTTCATGAGTCTATTGCTACATGGTTAAAACCATTGTTGTGCCTTCTATTGTTCAAGGGTTAACCTTTTGTTTCCTCCATCAACCCATCAAGCATATACTTTCATCATGCCCTCTGTCGTTTAGACCCAATGCTCAAAGATTCCTCAGAAAACAAATCATTCTTGTCCTGTTTCATGTCTACTGATGTAGGACACATTATTGCCCACCTTTCGACATGTGTCTTCCTATTGACTTCAACACTCTATCTAGGAAGACAACCCAGAAACACATTCAGTACCTTGGTACTTGTACACATTAGTGGAAAGTCACCTTGTGCTTAATCAGTGGTTCTCATTATTGGCTACTGGTTAAGTGATTCTATGGGTGTTCGATGACAAAAACAACTTTCACACTCATTAGATTGTATTGTGCATCTTGGAGACCATCACCATTATTGGTGGCCTTCCTCGCGACTGTTAACGGTCTCCATTATTGACTGGTAATCAGATGATTTTGTGCATGTTCGACATCCACGCATACCTTCACATGCATCGATCTATGATGTTCGATGAAGTGGAAATCAAGACCTTGGGGCAGAGGCTTGCATCATTCAACCTTGTTTCCTCTCCCAAACTATATATATTGTTTTTTGGAGACAGCTCATCAGAATGATCCTATTATGACACCGGATCCACATTGTGCTTATCGGCAGCCAGCACCGTCATATCTCTTTGATGAGAAAATCACTCTGACATAACTACTAAGCATGGGAATGCCCGACTCATGAAATGATTTTAGTTTATATCTATATGTGTGTGTGTGTGTGTGTGTGTTGTATCAGGTTTCCCGTACCACCCGAAGCTCCAATCCTCTCTCTCTTTTTGTCGAAGAAGGATAATTATAGTTATGTAAGGTATTTCGGTCATCATCATAGCCTCTTATCTCACACTTTACGGGGGCATCTGTCATACAACAAATTAACCCCCTCATCAACTCAGAGGGGAAAGACATGATAGCTAAAGCAAAGACGAAGATCACATGCCTTGTTTCCACACTAACGCTAGTTATGCACTGACAACCCACTTTATAAAGCTTCTTTGTAAGCCTAACGGTGTGTTAGTGACCCTACTAACTCTATTTGCTAGTTCCAGAACAGTGATAGTGGATCCTAATGAAGTTCTAAGGGTCAAAGGAGCGAACTGACTCATAAATGTCTAGATATTTGCTCCTAAATCTACTCAAGAAAAGCAAGGAAACATCTCAAGTTTGACCTATTTGGGGGATTTCTAATCCTAATGAAGGAGGCAAATGAGAAAGATCTGAAAAGCATGGAAACTTCATTGCTTTTACCCTAAGGAATTCATGGAGGAACTTGGAAACCCTAACTCAATTGCTACATAAGCAAAGCTAGGGCTATGGTGATAGGGGTTATATCATTTGAAAAGAGAGCTTACTTGATTGTCGAGCATTGTCTCAAATCGAGAGAAGTTGGTAAGAAGGGAGAGGGAGAGAGAAGCTAGAGGGGTAAGGGAAGGTTGATGCAACAGATGGTTATAATCACTCTTCTGACATTAATACAAAACTGCAATTGTATTGTCTACTCCATGGTGTTGGTACTATCAATCATTTTCTTGTTCTTCCAATACCTTTTAGCACGAGTAGCTTAGTTATGTGTAAATAGATGTTATTTTATGTATTCATGTATTAGTTATAAAGGTTTTATGTTGTGATTATGCTTGTCTCTTCCATGTGCGGGACTCGATCTAGAGCCAGCTCAGGGGACTTCCACCTAACTGCATTGCACTCTCCAGCAAATCTACACAGAGGCTTGAGGTAATCTATTTGTCCTACTTTGATAGTTAGTTATTGTTTATGAACATGAATGTAACTTTGTGACGATTGCAGATAATCTTAAAGTCTGCCAAAGGTCTCGGGAATACCTTTGAGGGTATCATTCCCCATACACCGTGCATTTTATCCTATAGCAAACACCAATTTCATTACCAGCATATGCATCATCAACATAAATAACACATAAACTATCATAATTTGAAGAGTTTCTTTGAATTCACTTACCTCAAGTTTCTATGAATAGGAACTATTAAGGCAAGTGAGGGAATCCAACCTTAAGTTCTCTTAAGAAACAATAATCCCCTAATTGACAAGCCAATCTAGAAAATATTCCTACCCAAATAATAAAGGCCCATGTCTTTTCTTGATTAACCATGATTCTCGGTGATGTAGTGACGATATCAAGACATTGTGTCATTCCCTCCACTAAACAACTGAGTGAGATTTGTAGTGAGAGCAAGGCCATCTATAAAATTCACATTAAGCAATTTCTCCCCATAAAGGAGGGGAATGCCTCAAAAGTTTGTTATAAATAAGAATCTTAAAGGAGAAATAATAACGCATCACTACAATACCACATAAATATTGGGAAAATGGTTTGGATCATTCATGACATTGCATGTGGGGTTTGGTCTAGGGTTTTTACTAGTTTTATATGATGATTCAAAATCTTTTATGGCATATAAGTTGAAAGATAATTTGCAAGGTCGACCAAATTCAAGTCCCAGAGTAAATGGGTAAAGGGGTTGATCTTTTATATGAAAAGTCCATGGATCCTAGCCAGTCTTCATGGTGGGGTTATTCAGTTATGACATTATCAAATGGGAACATTGACAGATTTGATGAGCATGATGGGTCGGTTAGAGGAATACATTTTCACAAGGCTCAACCATGTTTGTGTCTATAGGTAAGCCAACTGGCTTGGATATTTATTGCATGTTTTGTGGTCCATGTGTACCTCTTTTTTTATGTATTTCATAGATTGAGAAACACTTTGAAACTCATCACCAAGGTTCATTTTTCAGTAGTTCCATCAATTGGATAATTGATATGGGTTTCAATGGATACATTTTTATATCCTGGAATGATGGGTGTCTAACACCTTGGTGACATGGAGAGGATCTTGAACACATTGCTGTTGTGTGAGTCCCTCATGTATTTTGACAAAATTTTCATGGATCAACAAGGAGATTACCTTTACTTGCTCTGTATTGTAAAATGTCTGGAAATTACACACGTCTAGTGGCAATTTTTGTAGTGGTGTTAATTGGGTCTAGCTTTGGTGGTTGGGAAGAAAATGTTACCTTTCCCTGTTTGTGAGTCAATTGTTGTTTGGAGCTCTTCTTCATGACCTATGAGGAATAGAGTCAATTTTTGTTTGGAGCTATGAGGAATATCTCATTCTCACTATTGGATGGAGGGTGGGGTGAGAAATTACACGCAATGAAAAATGTCGCAAGGTAATCAAACTGGTATACCTAGTTTAAAACCTTCTGAATGGGCGGGCATTGGGCCAGATGACAAGTCCTTGGTGATTTTTGTAGGCTTAGCCAAAGGAGAGCTGCAAGAAAAAATCCCACCCTCTCCCATCCAAGGAACAAAGTTATTTTATAATTGTTAGGTTTAGCGAAGCTTCCCAGCCATGTAGCTTCTTATGTAGACATTGTGTGTGTATATTTAGGACATCTAAAGGGTAGTGCCTTTGATTGTAAATGATATTAACTACAAGTAATCTAACAAAACAACAAAAAATACAATTATGAAAAGTTGTTACAACTCCAATTTACTTGTTAATGTTACAGGGAATGACTTTAAGATCAATATATTGAACTACAATATGCACCGCTGCCTATATCCGAAGAGTTAAGTTCCACAATGAGTATCCTTAGATTGTCAATGCCAATGATGAATAAACAATAAAGATATGGAACTGGCAATCTTGAACTTGTATCTGACCTTACTAGTGACATGTTTTGTGTAATGTGTGTTTCTTTTCATCCTAAGGAAGATTTGGTCATTTGGAGCCCCTCGGATCAAACTAATTATGTATGGGATATTTGTGCTCTGAGGAGGAAAACCGTCTATTGATGATATTAAGTTTAACACAAATGAACACAAATATTTTTGGAGAGGGTGATGTTGTTGTCAAATATCTTTTGGAATGTCATGACCGTGGAGTGAACTGGACTGCTGCTTTTCATCCCAGCTTGCCATTGATTGTGTCAGGAGTAGATGGTCACCAAGAAAATTGAATGGCATGTAGATTCAATTTCTTGGTAAATTTATGTCTATTTTATTAGAGATATATTAACTTTTATTTTCTATTACTCCTCTTTTATTTTAAGTTTGAAATGTATCCAAGTATTGTAGAGGTGTCCAAACATTTCGTAGAGACCATGATTTCTTTTGGATCCTTGTAGCACATCTTGATATGAATATTCTTGTTGCTGGGCATGACCGTAGGATGATCTTTTTCAAGTTAGAAAGAGAAAGATCTACTTTTTTTGTTTATGAGGGCACGCTATACTGCAACAATGACCATTCTTTTTTTCTCATCAATTTACAACTCAAAAATATTCTCAATTTATATAGATAAGAAGGGCCATATCCATGAATTGGATCAAGGATGATGATCATTGTTGTTTAGCCCCGTGGAGAATGTTGTCCTAATACGTTTGGATGTTGACGTTGGGTGATATGAACTTATTCTTGGGCCAGAGAATAGTGTTGGGACTTGGGAGAAGTGACACAATGCAGGAAGAAAAGACAACGACTTGGAGGACTTGCTGCCTTTTTTGCTTGCAATCAATTGGCAGTCACTGACATGAGTCATAACCAAGTAATAAAAATCACATAAATAAGGTTATCAAGAAGTATAGTTGTACAGTAATTGTGGATACAAGTTTCTGTGCAGGAACATAAAACCTTCTTCTTGGGCCAAAAGATAGTGTTGGGATAGAAGAGTGACACAATGCAGGAAGAAAAGACAACGACCTTGGTTTGCAACAGAGGATTGTACCTGGGGACATCCATATTCCATTTTTTAAATACATTTAGTCAGATAACATGGAAAATGTAGCCTCGCTGAGCAAGCTTGCAATCATCATTGGAAGCAAGGATCTTGTACATTGTTCTCTCCATAAGATTATTTGTGTTAAAACTTAAGAGTGGTGCTCGGGGTGACAATTGTGCTTTGTTTTCTTCCAAACAGAAACGGTAGCTTTATTGGAAAACTTAATGTTCAAGTATGTATACTGAAGGTGTCTAAGAATTTTGTCAATTGCATGAATGACTTGGAAATAACCATGTCATACAGATTGATGCATGAGTATATATTCAAGCTAGCACTGATAAAAAGGAAGTATGACAATGTTATGAGCATGATTAGGAACTGATTTGTGGACAGGTAGTGATTTCTTAGCTGCATCTAAAGGGCTTCCCAGAAGCAGCTCTTCACATTTTCAAAGATGAGAAGGCATGATTTAACTTAGTAGTGTAGGGTGAAACTATTCAAATTGATGTTGCGTCTGCAAAATAGAGACATGTTAAGGTCACTGGTATACACTTGGAATTGAGGCCCTTTGGTAAGGAAATGTTGTTATTATTTAATATGCTTACCAAAGATTAAATAATTTTGAAATGCTTTCATTTTGTATCTTGTCATGGACAATATTGATAAGTTTTTGAAGATGTTGGGGATTGCATAAATATAAAATGATGTTATGGGTCAGTTTCATAATGGCCATATGTGAGTGCAGCAGTTCATGGGCTTACAGAGATTGTTGATATGATTGTACTTAATAGTTAGATGGAAATCTACCCACTCTCCCATCTGGAAAGAAATCATCACTTATTGTGCCTCCTCCATCAATTTGTCGCAATCATGAATGGTTGTTATTGAGGGTTACCGAACGACTTTTTGAGGGTGGGTTGGATAATAAAGTGGTTGTAGTCTATGAAGAAGAGGAAGAAGGAGTTGCAACAAATAAGGGTTAAGACCTTGACACTTCTGGTGGGTTGGATAATGCAGGGGATGAAGTCCATGAAGAAGAGGATGAAGGAGCTGCAGCCAATAGGGGTTAAGACCTTGACACTTCTGGAGTTGAAAAACAAAATTGTGAGGTTGTAATGGTTGATGATAGAGAAGTGAGAGGAGACAATGACGATGAGGTAGGATGGGATGTAGAAGATTTGAAGCTCCCTACAGATGCCTAAGCTGTAAATGTTGTAGGTACAACTCATAATGTAATTAGTTACGCCATCACCACGTATGCCAATAATTCAAATATGGATACAAAAAATCTTTTCTTGCAAGTGAGAATGCAACTGCTAGTAACATTAATATAGCGATGCAGCTCTCAAGTCATCAACTTGGTATTAAGAATTTCACTCGATTAAAATTTAAAAGATTTTTTTTTGGATCTTTACATGGGAAACCATACATACCTCCCTACATTTGTTTCTTCACTATGGTCTTCTTAGCAATAGAGGGAGGCTGGAGTGAGACTGCTAGCTCAAATGTCAGAGGTCCATGACCTTTGGTATTTAATCTTTTTCTATTAGATGAGAAACTTAGACTAGCTTACAAAGCCACAAAAGATGGGAAGTTAGCTTACAAAGCCATAGCAGATGAGAAGTTTAGTGAAGAATTAAGGTTATTTCTTACAATATTGCACGCAATTCCAGTTATTAATGTAGATTATGTTTAGGAGGTTGAGAAGGTGAAGAAATTGATTGGAATTGCTAAATAATTTGTTCTGGGTCTTCAAATGGGGGTCAAGAGGAAGTTAAGTATCATATTGTTAAAAAACAAGAGCTTGTAGCCTATTTTACTCATTGCAACATTCAAAAAGTCCATTTGAGGTTGGCTTTGCAGAACACCATAGGTGTTTTCTAGGCAAATTCAATACAAATGCTAACTTGGCTTGATAACTGCTAGCAAATGAGCTCGCTGCAAACCATGAAACAAAGGCCCAACAAGTTCTACAAGCATCTGGGAGGTAGTTGCAGGATGCTAAAAACACTGAATTATCACTTCAAAAATCCTTTTGTTGTTTTTGGAGAAAATTTTACACCTCTATACCGTGGTCATAAGTATGTGTCATGCCCACATTGTACACCACACTTTATTCCAATCATAAATGGAAATCTATGTGCTATATGTGAGCTTGGAGTTATGTCCTGGGTCTTTAGATGTAGTTCAATAAAAAGGAAGTTAAGGATGATATTGTTTAACAAAAAGAGCTTGCAGTTTATTTTAGTCATAGCAACCTTCAAAAATTCCATTTGAGGTTGGATTTGATGAATACCATGGGTGTTTGTTATAAGGGATGGAGCTTTAGTACAACAACTAACTTTGCTTGATGACTATTGGAAAGTGAACCCCTGCAAACCATTCAACAAAGGTACAAGAAGTTCTGTAGGCATTCGAAAGGTAGCTGCAGGATGCCAAAAAATTGAATTATGATTTTGACTTCAGAAATCCTTTTGTTGGTGGTGTAGCAACTTTTACACCTATATACCATGGTCAATCAGAAGGATGTGTCATGTCCATGTTGTAAAACATGCTCTGTTCCAGTCATACAAGGAAATATCTGCCCTATATGTGAGCTTTCCATTGTGGGTTCTGATGCTTCTGGGTGTTGAATGTGCATCTTTATTTCAAGAAATTTCATTACCCATGCATATTTCCATATCAATATTGCACTCTCTACCTTTGTGAGCCACGTTGAGAGATATGGCAGGACAATCACTAACAAGTCTTGGATAGACTTGAGGGTCTTCTTAAGAGATTGGAGGAGGTTGTTTATTGATCACTGAAGTGATAGTAGAAGTAAAACTTTCCATGTTTTTTCATTGTTTACAATTTGAAATTTCAGTCTATGTTTTTGCTTCCCTTTCTCAGTCTGAGGCAATGAAAAGTGCCAGTAATTTAGCTTTAGGTCTGGAGAATTTCTTATAGAACCCCCTGGGTGTTTATCCTATCTTTATCATGCAAGTTTTCTAGTGGTTTGTCTGAGTAGAAACAGACACTAGGGTCTTATTATTCAACATCACAAAGCAATGCAATTGTTTGAATGCTTTTTCATATGTAGGTCCTGTCAGAATCAGACCTGGTCAAATCGCCCCATTGGACTGGGCATGGTATTGAACCAGCCTGCTGACTAGATTGGTACTTAACCAGTACAAACTGGCCCTAATTGGCTGGACAAGAGACCTAAATTTTTATGAAATTTCTGAATGAATTTTCTTGTACATGCACAACATAGTTGGTTTATTCTTTTGATGATGACTATAGATGCAAAGTAAACATTTGTGAATTTTTCTTAATGCCTAGAAATCACAATCCTCTCTTAATTATGACTCTAAATTTATAACTCTGAAGTTGTTATGTGTTTGAATGAAAACTATTTTACAAAATGCTTAAAAGAATTGGTTTGCATCTACATAACAGTATTCGTATCTATACTTGGATGTTGGCCATAGGGCTTTAGATTTGGGTTTCTATCTTTGTTTACATGGGTATTCTAAGTTCAAAACATAACCATCACTTTTACAATAAAAAGGCTTGGAAATTCTATAGCCATCTGTTTGTGCTACATGCACTTGAAAAGGTGTCATTTATTTGCTAAAACCAAGGCATATTTTAATGCAATTGACTCACAACGGGAAGGAAAGCTATGACACAATTAGATTTGCATTATTTGTATATTTACCTGTCTATATACTGAAAATTTAGTAGTGGGGTATATTGTATTAACGCTTCCTAGGAAACTTACACCATGTGGCTTCATTCCTAATCTCAAACTAAACCTCGTAGCCAAATACTGCTTCATCTCAGGAACAAATTATAAGGCCTTTAGGGCTTCAACATATAGGAATCTTTGGCCTTCTTTCTTCTTTGGAGGCAAGGTCATTTGAAACTCAACGCATGTTATATTAGGATCCAAGGGACCAAACTTGGTGTATGAAGAAAAAGCACTACTTTCTACACGTTTTTATTACCAAACAAGGTGCACCAAACCTTTTTTAAATCCCGAACACTAGTAGTAAAATTGTAGCATTTCATAGTAAGTCGTCTTCTGTAGATGTTATCACAGGAAGAGATTGTTGTAGCAACAGAAGGAGAGATTACGATGGGAAGTAGAGGGTTTCAAGAAACAAAGAACTGATAAGGGGAAATTTTTCCCAGCATGCCAAACAACCGCAGGTGCCTAAATCAAATGAAAACCCTCCCAAATTATATCCTGCTAAATACATGCTTGATTAGACCCATTTCCTTTTCACACAGTAAATCAATAGTTTGTTGAGTACCCAGATACCCAAAAAATGATATTGCTAAACCTACCAATTGCAATTCTGAAAAAGAGTAATGGGAAATTGGGAATCCAAGGCTTACTATGAAAAAATATTAACCTTATGCTTGGTGCCTACGTCAAAGCTCTAGAATAGTGAAGACAGAGGTAATCAATGGGGAGAAGAGGAACTTAGGTCTTTCAATGTTGTACAATTATTACACATCCATGCTTCGTTAGGTAAAAAGTTGTAAACACGATAGAGCTGTAAACTCTGGCATGCATAAAAAAAGGAGCTAGAAAATCCAAAAAAGAGTAGAACCTTGTTGCACAGATGCCAGCTTCAACATTTCCCATTGCTTCACTCAATTAAGCAGCACCCTATTCTTCGCACTGTCTACATTGTAGACACCAACCCTGATATTGAATTCTGTGGATAAGAGTTAGGTTACAATCTGTTTTCTGTCATTTTCTGTGGCACCTACAACTAATACCCTATGCCCAGTGCAATAATTCAATGTCGAAGGTATGGTATGGCAAACGATGATATACTGACCAGCGGGAAGGAGAAGGGTACTGTTAAAATTTGCAACTAGGGCCAAACTCCATGTGGGTCTACTTATTCATGGAATCTGATATTTTTCCTAGATTCCTCTCGTCCAGAGGTGTAGGATTGATCTAAAAATCATCCAATTCCGACATGTATTCATGGATATATGAATTTAACTGTGTTATGTGACAATTCATCAAGGTTGGTAACCAACCAAATTACCCCATCTATCTTCAACGTTTTACTATAAATAGAAGAGGTTTGCAAGTCATTTGAGACACACACTCACACCTCTTGTGATCACTTCCTCCCCACTTGTTTAGGTTTTAGTGGAAGGAAGAGTTCCTCAAAGAATACGCTGCCCTAAGAGAAGATGCCCTAGCTCCTAATGTTGGCATGGATATGAAGGCCTAACACAGTTATAAAGATAGGCTTCTAACGCTACCCTAAAGTCTTGAGCCCTAGCTGCACACACAATGATGTCAAGGAGGGTAATGAAGTGTAAGCCCTCATAAAAGAGGCTTACACTTAGCTGAAGGATAAGCCTAAATGCCCTAGCCGCTGGTCACAATTTGCTGTTACAAGAGACCCTCAAAACATAGTAAAACAGAGCCTTAATATGATGTCTGAACAACTCCTAATTTCCATTGTCATAATGGAGACTCTATCCACTGAATTGTGATCTATAAGCTGACCTAATGATAGGGAATACACAATCACCTTAACCTTGTCCTTGAGTGCCCTAAACATTATGGCCATAATCAAGGAGGATGCATATACTTAGCCTTCTAATGTTACTCATACGCTGCCCTAAGCTGCAGGAAGGACGCTTAGGAGAGGTCCTAATCTCAGGCCTGAAGAAGACTTAATTCGCTATCAAAAAATACAACTAACGTTGCAAAGGAAGCCTAGCAGCAACAATGTTAATTACAACTCTTCTAAGGCATAGGTAAGTTGGGGGAAACTGTCTCTATATTAGAAGTCTGAGGGTATCACTACCATTTAAGAACTTTGTAGCTAGCTACTTTGCTAGGCTACAAGCCATAGCAAGCAAGGTTTTTCCATCACAGTATTGGTGAAAGTGCAACATGAATGGTACAACATCATGCAACATGAATGGTGCAATGTAGTGATGATGAAGTGTAGCATGATGGGAGAAACATAGTGATGATGAATTGTGCAGCATAATGATTATGAATGATGCAGTGTAGTGCAGCATGACAATGGTGCAACATAGTGCAGCATAGTGCAGCATAGTGCAGCATGGTGCAACATAGTGATGATGAAGTGCAACATGATGGGTGTAGCACAATGATGATTGTATGTAGTATGATGAGTGCAACATAGTGTAATGAAGTGCAGCAGTGATGGGTGCAACTCTGTGATGGGAGAAACATAGTTATGAGAACAACTCAGTGATGGGTGCAGCACAGTGATGGGTGCAACACTGTGATGGGTGAAAAACTGTGATGGAATCACCTTGGAGAATCAGTTGAAGCAGTATGCCTTCACCTGAGTTCAAAACAACTACCTCATGTGTTATCTTCTTAGTGAAGATCTCTTGTCTTATTTTTTCAAGTCAAAATGTTGACTTCTGATGTATATGTACTATCTCTCTCTCTTTGTGCTGAACTATTGAAGAACATAAGAAGAATTGATCAAGGGTTTCCCCACATTGGGGTTTTTCCCTGGCTGGCGCCACATCTTGTGTCCTCTTGCCTTGGCTTGTTTTCTGCAATTTATGTTTATGTTATATCTGCATTTTACTATCATGTTAAATGTGATTTCTAATCTGGAATTGATATTGAGCTAAGATGGAAAATTGAAGTAAATTTTCTCTCAACATAGAACATACCTAAAATTAATAGGTACAACTTACCAGAGAGGAGTAGAAGGTTTCAAAACAGGGCAGAGGATGCCATAAAGAGTTGTAGAAACATGCAGGTAGGAGAAAACATTTCGAAAGCAATTTGGACAAATGGAAAATTTCCATCGGAATGAGGGACAAACACATGGGAATATTCTATTGGTTAGAAGGGAGAAATTTAAGCTTTCCCATTGGCTAGGGGTGAACAATGTTTTCCAACCCCAAGCCAACAAAGAGAACGCCTATCATCGTAATTATGTAAGAACATGTATAAAGTTATTTTCAAAATTACTACATTTAGATGTAAATTAAAATGTATGGTTTTTATTTTTTTATGGCTCTAAGTTGAGTTCATGGGCAAGGTCTAGATGCACTCTTAGAGATCTTAAAGGATACAAATATTTGATGTCTTGTCACTTGTATTTCCCATGCACAAATAATGTCACTAAGTATGAGGCTTTGATACAATGTCTTAAAAAAGTGATAGATTTGGATGTTAAATAGCTCCAACTAATAAGGATTTACAAATAGTTATCAAACATTTAGGAAATTCAATTCATTGTATTTTAATCACCTTAATTATAGAGATGAGGCATCGTTTATTATTTCTAATTTTGAAACATTCAATATTAATTATGTACATTGAAGTCAAAATGCAAATGCAAATTTACTTTCAAACACAATTCCTATATTTATACCATTGGGAAACTTTTCTATGGACATGTTTTCTAATGAACAATTTTCCAGACCTTCTATACCAAACAATATTACAAACTAGATATTTTTTGATGATGATGCCCCTATTTTAGAATTCCTCACATAGGGAGATACTTTTAGGGGATCAACCATTGATGAAAATTGACATTGTGATCAACAAATTAATACATTGCCTCTAGATGCAAAACCAAAGAGTGAGAACTTATTTCTTAAATTTGTGGTTTGAATCTCCGTAACAAATAATATCTACAAAATAATAATCTAGGTATTGGATACGTGCCTATCGAGAGGGCTACAATTTTTCATTTCCTTAATGAATTATAAAGACTTTTTTCTTGTAGAATTACATTGATTCAAAGACCCATGACACTAAAATCATTCAGGATGTGATATCATCCAAGAAATATATAATCCTATTCAACAAACATTCTTAGATATGTATTCAACAATATAATAACAAATGAAAATTAATATAAGAGGAAAAATATTTTTTATCATTCATCATTCCCTATGGGTATCCAATATGGTCCTTGTTAGGAATAAGAATGGAGAAATCGAGATTTTCATTGATTTCAAAAATATCAATAAAGCATTAGATAAATATAACTACCTTGTTCCAACCATAGAACACATCCTCTAGTGTATTTTAGGTTCTAAAATTTTGTCTATGTTGGATGATTTTTCTAACACCCCAACTCCAACCCCTCAATTGTAAATAACATGTGCATGCAAAGACTAGGTTAGTGGGTGTATCATGCCCATGTGTATGTATGTGTATATGCTTTGGGACTAGAGTATTAATGTGCATATGTTTTTATATGTTTTGAGGTTAAAAAGTCTAGTGTTGCAAATATGATATTTCATGCACATTAATAAACGCATTAGCACTGCAAACCAAATAAGATGAAAAGAGTATGGGGGGTAAGACCCCATGTGCATACAAAGTGGGTTTCATATAACTTAATAATTATGATAAAAGTGCATTGGCTTCTCAAAAAAGTCCATGAAATAACTTGAGGGGTGTTAGGTGTAAAAAAACAAACATGCAAATAAAAGTATGTGTGTGGGAGCTACTAAGGGTTAAAGTTGTCATGTGCTTATTTGTGCTAAAGAAAACCTAACATTCATTAGATTTCTTTCATCTTACAATGTTGTCATTAGAAATACATTTGTGTATGATAGAACTAAGTCTAGCATGTGTTAGCTTTCTTTTGCTTGATAATGTTGTTGTTGGCAATAGGCTTGTGTTTTTGCTAAATGTAAATATAGCACATGTTTGATTTTTTTCACCTTACATTGTTTTTATGTGCTTGTGTTTGAGCTATAAGGAAATTTAGCATGCACTAGATTTCTTTCACAATGCAATGTTGTGGTTGGAAATTTGGTTGTTTGTGCTAGAAGGAAATATGCTAGAATTCTTTGACCTTGCAATGTTGTTGTTGGAATTTTGCATGTGATTGTGTTAGAAGGAAATTTAACACATGCTAGATTTCTTTTATTGCAATATTGTTATTGGCAATATGTTTCAGTTTGTGCTAGAATTAAATTTAGTGTATGTTATATTTCTTTAACCCTACAATGTTGTTATGTTCTTGTGTTTGTGCTAGAAGGAAATCTAGCACAAGTTATATTTCTTTCATCCTGTAATGTGCTTGTATTTGTGTTATAAAGAAATCTAGCATGCGCTAGGTTTCCTTGCCATGTAATGTTGTTGTTGTCAACATGGTTGTGTTTGTGCTAGAAGTAAATCTAGCGTGAGCTAGAATTGTTTCACCTTACAATGTTTGTGTCTGCATGTGTTTATACTAGAAGAAAATCTAAAACAAAGAGATTTTTTTCACCTTGCAATGTTGTTATTGGCAATGTGCTTATCTTTGGGCTAGAAGGAAATTTTGCATGCACTAGATTTATTTCACTGTTAGCTCCTGCTGTAGCAGGTATTCATTTTTCATGATTGGCATTTCACAGGCCAAATATGTTGTACTTTGCTTTGCTGCAATGCTCCATATTTGCTCAAACAGTCTCCAAATGAAGAAGGCTACTTCAAGATTCATTTAATTGCCTTCAAATTTTGTAAAGTTTTCCTGGTATCGCTACTTCTAGTTAAAGGGAGGTCCAAACAGTTTAATCTTGGTCTCCCTAGGTTTAAATTTCATGTTTTAGAATATAGAGATTGTAGGTCTGTCTAAACAGTTTAATCTTGGCAGACTCTTAGATAGGTAGAGAAACAGAAGAGTCCAACAGTTTAATCTGGGCTCTGGAAGAAATAAGGGTAG
>APFE031530958.1:30494-63463 GCA_000404065.3 Pinus taeda
AGTCAGAAAGCTAGCCTAAAATCATCAACTAAGGTTGAATCTAAAGGAGAGAGCCCTCTCCGATTGCAGGTGGGCTAGAACCTGCAATGAAAAGATTGGTTTGTGGTTACCTCGGCCGTATCCCTAATAGGAGCCTAGGGACAACCTGAGTGATAACATTCACAATGCAATGTTTTTGGAAATATGGTTGCTTGTGCTAGAAGAAATGTTTAAAACTCCGACTCCAGTTCAGAAACGGTTGAGGGTAAGCTCCGACTTCGACTCTGACTCAGTATCGACTTGGCTGGTTTGATTTTAATGACTCGGTAGTTGTAAAAAAATACATTAAATACTTTTTTATATAAAAAAAATAATTTTAAAGATTTTCATTCATGTTTCCAAACACAAAGCTTTGGAATATAGAGAGAAGACAAAATATGATCAAAGTAGGCTCATGAATATATCCATTATATCAAAATGGCACTGAGTGCACTGTCCAATACAAAATTCATACTTAGCCACCACTGCCATGATTCTTTTCAGCCTCAGCCTAAGGACAATCACTAGACTACAACAACAATAATACCAATTCTCTACCCCTAATAAAGTCTCAAAACCCTTGATTTAATTATGGTCAAGCTTCAGAACAATCAGAGGTAAATATGTATTTATTAGTCCATTGCCAGAACGTTTGCCTTTTTAAAAACATTGTATGGCTCAATGCATTGTTTCAGTTTTCTACTTCATGCCACTAGGATAAACATACTTCGACCTTGTAATTTTCAAAACTTTCTCACAGTGATAGATTACTTTAGGGATATAAATATGCAATAAAAAACAACCCAACCATTGATATGTAGGAGGCGGAACAACTTTTGACAAATGTGCTTCAGGATTTTTGAGGAGCCTAGCCGACTGAGTTGTCATCAAGCCTGCCAAGTCATTACCGAGTCGACTGAGTTGTTATCAAGTTGACTGAGTCAATGACTAGCTCAATAACAACCCGAACAGCCATTCCATTTCGACCACCGAGCTGATGTGTTGAGGCATTGGCTTTGTCTAACTCGTCCAAGTCGGAGTCGACTCGATCATTTTTTAAAACAATGGCTAGAAGGAATCTAACATGTGTTTTGTTTCCTTCAGCTTGCAATCTACTTTTGTTTGTGACAGAGATGAATCTAACATGCACTAGACTTCTTTAGTCCTAGAATGTTGTTATGTGCTTGTGTTTGTGCTACAAGGAAATATAACATGTGTTAGATTTCTTTCAAATTAAAATGTGCTTGTGTTTGTGTTGGAAAAAGTTTTAGCACAAGCTAGATTTCTTATACTCTACATTGTTGCTATGTACTTGTGTTTATGCTAACAGGAAATCTAACACATGTTAGATAGATTTTATTTTACCTTGCAATGTTGTTGTTGCTAACATGTTTTTGTTTGGGCTAAAAGGAAATCTAGCTTGTGATAGATTTGTTTTGTCCTGCAATGTTGTCATTGGAAATATTTATATGTTTGTTTTAGAAGTAAATATAACGCAGACTAAATTTTTCTCACCCTACAATGTTGCTATGTGATTATGTTTGCATTAGAAGGGAATATACTATGCATTATATTTCTTTCACCTTGTAATGTTGTTATTTGCAACGTGCTTGTGCTTTTGATAGGAGGAAATCTAGCACATGTTAGATTTGTTTTGTCTAGTAATGTTGTTGTTGGCAATATGTTTGTGAATTTGTACTAGATGGAAATATAGTACATGTTATATTTTTTTCACAATGCAATATTATCTTTGACAATATAGTTATTTGTGATAGAAGGAAATCAAATGCCTTGCATTGTCTTTATTTTGCAATGTGTTTCTGTCTATGCTAGAAGGAAATTTAGCATGCAATAGATTTCTTTTTTTCATGTAGTGTTGTTGTTGACAATATACTTGTGCTTGTGATAGAAGTAAATCTAACACATTACTATATTTCCAACACCTTGCAATGTTGTTATGTGCTTGTGTTATGATAAAATGAAATATAACACACATTATATTTCTTTCACCTTACAATGTTCTTATTCGCAATGTGTTTTTGTTTGTGCTAGAAGAAAATATTGTAGGTGCTAGATTCCTTTCTCCTTACAATGATGTTATTGGTAATATGCCTATGTTTGTGCTAGAAGTAAATCCAACATGTATTAGGTTTCTTTAGCCATACAATAATGTTGTTTACTTATGTTTGTGCTAGAAGGAAATATAGCATGTGCTAGAATTTCTTTTGCCTTGTTGTAATGTTGTTGTTGACAACATATTTGTGTTTGTGCTAGATGTAAATCTAGCACATGTTAGATTTCTTTCACCTACCAATGTTGATATGATTTTTTCTTTTTTTTCTTATGCTTAAATTTCTTTCCCCTTCTAATGTTGTTATCGGCAATGTGCTTTCGTCTATACTAGAAATAAATCTAGCATGTGCTACATTTAATTTTATTTGCAATATTGTCGTTGGAAACATGTTTGTGTTTTTGCTAAACATAATTCTAGCACATGCTAGATTTATTTCACCCTATAATATTTTTATGTGTTATTTTTTATGCTATTAAAATTGGAAACTAGGGCCAAACTCCATGTGCGTCATCATATTAATGGCAGTTGATATTTTTCTTGGATCCCTCTCATCGAGAGGTGTAGGATTGATGTAAAGATCATCCGATTTCGATAAGTATTCATGGAGATATGAATTTATTTTTGTGATGGGACAATTCGTCAAGGTTGGCCAACAACAAAATAAACCCCACTTGTGCCCAACATTTTAGTATAAATAGAGGTGGCCTTCAAGTCATTTCTACATACACTTGGGATCTCTTCCTCTCTACTTGTATTTCGGGTTTAGTAGGAGGAGAGATCCTAAGGAATAATACTGCCCTATGGAGAAGCCCTAATGTTTCCCTATGGAGAAGCCCTAACATTTACCTATTGAGAAGCCCTAACACTGCCCTATTGAAAATCCCTAATGTTGCCCTATGGAGAAGCCCTAACGCTACCCTATTGAGAAGCCCTAACGCTGCCCTATGGAGAAGCCCTAACACTACTGTATGAAGAATCCCTAACGTAGCCTATGAAGAAGCCTATATGCTATCCTAAGGGTGGTATGGATATACCCTAGCCGCAACAAGCCTAGAAGAGAACACCGAGGAGTTAGGAGGCTATTCCAGGAGGTTGAGGAGCTGTTGAAGAAGGTCGCAGCCCACATCTTGAGGTTGAGAGGTAGGGGGATTGTTTTCTAGTGGTTAGGTGAAGGAATATTCCTTAGAAGGGCTACTGCAGCTAAGGGACATCTTGTTGTAGAAAGCCACAGTAGATAAGAGGAGGCCAAAGGATGGATTAGGGGTTGGAACAACCGAGCATTGCAGCCAAGGCTTTCCTCCCCTCTTAATAAGGCAGCCACAATTATGGAGGGCTATTCTAGCTACATTTTGAAGATTGTTAGGACTGCTATTAGAATGCCCTAACCAGTCTAGCAATGTAGCAAATAAAAAAGCCTCAAAACAGCGATGATGATACCTTGAAGTAGCATGATGATGATATATTGCAGCAACATGATGATGAATGATGCAACATGATGGGTATAGTGATGAAGTGTATCATAGCATAATGAGGGGCAACACAATGGTGAGGTGCAACAGTATGATATAGCAAGTTCATGGTGTTGCAAGTATAGCACATTGGTACAGCAGCATGCAAGGGACAACAAACTAACATGGGACAGTTGTACGGTACTTAGCAGCAAGTACACCAAGCATGCAATGGTACAACAACATGCAAGGGACAACAAACTAACATTGGGAAAACTGTATGGTACTTAGCAGCAAGTACACCAAGCATGCAATGGTACAATAGCATGTAAGGGACATCTAACTAACATTGGGACAACTGTATGGTACTTAGCAACAAGTACACCAAGCATGCAAGGGACAACAAGCAAGAAATGGGACAACAAACATGGACAACATGGTTCAACCATGACACATTGGACAACAATACAACATCAAGTGCAGTAGTCATGAGGTCCAACATTGTGATGATGGGTGCAACATGGTGCAGCACGGTGAGGTGCAACATGAAGACGAGATGCATCACGATGATAGGTGAAGGAGTCACCTTGGAGAATCATTTGAAGCAACATGTCTTCAACTAATCTCATGCATCATCTTCTTAGAGATGATCTATGCTCTCATCTAGATAAGTCAAAATGTTGACTTCAGTTGTATATGTATTATCTCTCTCTCTCTCTCTCTCTCTCTCTCTCTCTCTCTCTCTCTCTACTGAACTATTAAAGAACATATAAGAAGAATTGATCAAGGGTTTCCCCATATTATGATTTCTCCCTGGCTAGTGCGACATCTTATGTCCTCTTGTCTTGGCTTGTATTCTATGATTTATATTTAAGTTCTATATTTAGTTTACTTTAATGTTGATGTGATTGCTAATCTGGAAAAAATATTGAACTAACTATGAAATTTGAAATAAATTACTCTAGCATAGAACATACCCAAAACTTAACATGGTATCAAAGCTGAGGTGAAGAAAAACCCCAAGAAAGAGTGAAAGAGAAATCACCGAAGACAGTTGGGAAAGGACAAAAGGATCAATGGATTCTTCATCCCTCTTCTAATTCACCAAGGGTGAAGTCGAAGAAAAGAATATTATCAGAATGGCACAACGAAAGTTTTTGATGGCCTACCTGAAGATCACTTCAATGGGAAGTCTAAATATAAGGGTGGAAGGAAAGGCATATTCCTTGGTTGAAATAAGTTCGTCCATTATGCAAAGGAGTGTTCGACTGGCAAGGACACATCACTTGATGATGATAACAATCATTCCAGGGACATCTTCAATTATCAAAGTAATGACATGACACAACTGACTCTTTAGAGAAACCAAGGAACCCCAGGTATGAAGAATAAAATGTTGTTTATGATAAGATAAAGAAGTGTTATCTTATATTGGCCCTCTCCTTCAAGTTCTTTGGGAATCTGGCTTATTTATTATAGTGCTTCAAGGCACTCCGTCGGATAGAAGGGTGCTCTCTCTCTCTCATTTGGTAGAGATGGAAACATCCATGGGATTATACTTGGAGTCGATGCCACCTATCCTGGAAAGGGTGTTACCCCTCAATTAAATGAGGGTAACTTGATTCATTTACATAATCTCTTTTATGTACCTAATCGCAAGAAGAACATAGTGTCCATTTCAGCAATGGAATTCAAAGGTTTCAGGGTGGCATTCATCGATGGAAAGGTACGTGTTTGAAAATAGAATTTTCAAGGATGTTTTTACTCATGGGTTTAGGGTTGGAAATTTGTATCAAATTGTAGAAATTCCATTAGGGACCATGTCAATTGAAACATAGCACCAGAGATCTGTGAGTCAGATGGTGACAGGGATGCCTGAATTCAAAAGGAGCATGAAGGTACATGTCTGAGATGTACCAAAGGAAAATCTCACAAGGGGACCATTCCCCTCATGTAGCAGGTCCACAGGTTTGGAACAACCTAAGGAGGTTTGAGCTTCATGATTAGGAATCTCATGTGTGTAGGTGGAAGAAATCCCTCTATGGCTTGAAGGAAATCACCCTAGGTTTGATATGAGAGGATTGATAGCTATCAGATGAAGCTAAGATTCACTAAGAGTGAAGCCAATCCAAACCATTGTTTGAAGGTTGTGGATGATAGACCTCTCATACCAGCGCCTTCTGAGAACAACCTGATTCTGACAGGTGCAGACCCTCTCACTTGCAGAAGTAAGAGGGAGTTGGATTCCAGATGGAATGGTAAACTGCAAGCTTGTGACCACCTCGAGGATCTTAACTTTCAAAAGTTATATGGTGGTGATGCTGGACCAGATTTGGGAAATGAGTCTGAGTTTCATAAACTCATTTGCATTGATGTTCTTGGTGAACTTCTATTCGGATATATGTTTCACAGTTATTATGCTGAGCTCATATTTGGTTGAGCCTCACTGGATTGGTGCCAAGAATCTTCTGAGATATCTTCGCGACATAATCTGTCATGGATTGAGATACACTGTCGGAAATATGAAGCTACATGATTATTCGAATGTTGACCGGGCACCCAATGTGGAGGATCACTAGAGCACTTCTAAGTGCTAGTTATTTTTGGGTTCTGCTTCTATATCATGGATGAGAAGGAAGCAGAAGTTGGTTGTTATAAGCACCACCGAGACTGAATACATAGCCACAAGTATGATCTCATATGAAGCTTCCTGGTTATGGAAGATCTTCAGTGAGTTATTTGTACACATGATGAATACCATTGTGATCCTCTGTGATAACCAAGGGGGTATTCGATGGTTGAGGAATCTTGTATTCGATGATTACTCCAGCAAATAGACATCAGATACTACTTTATC
Source organism: Pinus taeda (assembly GCA_000404065.3). Lineage (NCBI taxonomy): Eukaryota > Viridiplantae > Streptophyta > Pinopsida > Pinales > Pinaceae > Pinus > Pinus taeda. Next base: position 36,892 of record APFE031530958.1, read on the forward strand.
TAGGATATGTTAAGTTGATGAGTGAGGAGGCTCCATCGCATTGAGACTGATGTACAAGTCGCAGACATTTTGTCAAAGCCTCGGGGAAAGGTCAAATCTGTGACTTTCCCAAACAACTTCAAGTCATTTAGAAACCTTCTTATAAGGGTCTTGCATGTTGCATGCATTGAGCTCTAGGAGCTCTGGGGGGCTTGGGGTACTTACTAGAACAACGCACAACCATAGGGCGACTCACCCTCCCCTAATGGTGCATTGTGTATAGGGTGAATGGCTCAGCCTTCTCCTGTGATACCCCATGGTGACTTTGGGACAAGATGATTAGTTCTCCTGTGGGACAGGATGATTAGTTCTCCAATCGAGGCATCCTAGCCATGCAGTCTGGGACTCATGGGAAGTACCTCACATCTGATCAATGAGCAGGGAAGCATGATTAGGGACCATTAGTAGTACCATCGATGGATGCATCGTTGTATCTACCATACTCCCTATGCTAGGATGACCTCCATTGATATGGGATAAATGAAACTGATCTAGGATCAGTATGAGTGGTTTGAGACACTCTTGTGATATTGATCTGGGATCAATGAAACTGACTTCGGTTCAGTAAGAGTGGTATGACACACTCTCTTCATATGAAACTAACTTCGGGTTAGTAGAGAATGGTATGAGACATTATCGATCAATTCTTCTTCTTCATGGTTCAGCAGAGCTCAGCAAAGCAAAGCAGAGTAGTGCAAGGCACTGATGGCAGAGATAGTACAATTGGACATATAGATGAGCAGATGGAGTTCTCGCTAGTTGAGAGGGAGTGTTAAAATTGGAAACTAGGGCCAAACTCCATGTGGGTCATCTTAATAATGGAAGCTAATATGTTTCTTGTATCCCTCTCATCGAGAGGTGTAGGATTGATCTAAAGATCATCCGATTTCAATAAGTATTCATGGAGATATGAATTTATTTGTGTTATGGGACAATTCATCAAGGTCGGCTAGCAACCACACAAACCCCACTTGTGCTCAACATTTTAGTATAAATAGAGGTGGCCTTCAAGTCATTTTGACACACACTTGGGATATCTTCCTCTCTACTTGTCTTTGGGTTTTAGTAGGAGGAGAGATCCTAAGGAATAACGCTGCCCTATGGAGAAGCCTTAACACTTCCCTATGGAGAAGCCCTAACGCTTCCCTATGGAGAAGCCCAAATGTTGCCCTATTAAGAAGCCCTAACACCGCCCTATGGAGAAGCCCAAATTCTACCCTATTGAGAAGCCCTAACACTTCCCTATTGAGAAGTCCTAACGTTGCCCTATGGAGAAGCCCTAATGCTACCCTATGAAGAAGCCCTAACGTAGCCTATGAAGAAGCCTATACATTGTCCTAAGGGTGGTATGGATATACCCTAGCTGCAACAAGACTAGAAGAGAACATCAAGGAGTTAGGAGGCTATTCTGGGAGGCCGAGGAGTTGTTGACGAAGGCTGCAACCCACATCTTGAGGTTGAGAGGCAGGGGGATTGTTTTCGGGTGGTTAGGTGAAGGAATATCCCATAGAAGGGTTGTCACAGCTAAGGGAAAACTTTTTGTAGCATGCCATAGTAGATAAGAGGAGCCCAAAGGATGGAATAGGGGTTGGAATAGCCTAGCATTGTAACCAAGGATTTCCTCCCTTCTTAGAAAGGCAGTCGCAGTTGTGGAGGGATATTCTGGCCACATTTTAAGGTTGTTAGGACTACTGTGAGAATGCCCTAACCAGTCCAGCAATGCAACAAATAGAAAAGCCCCAAAAAAGTGATGATGATACATTAAAGTAGCAAGATGATGGAAGCATCATGATGAAGATATATTGCAGAAGCATGATGATGAATGTTGCAACATGATGGGTATAGTGATGAAGTGTATCATATCATAATGAGGGGGATCACAATGGTGAGGTGCAACAATATGATATAGCAAGTTCATGATGCTGCAAGTATAGCACATTGGTACAACATCATGCAAGGGACATCAAACTACATTGGGACAACTATATGGTACTTAGCAACAAGTACACCAATCATGCAATGGTACAACAACATGGAAGAGACAAAAAACTAACATTGGGACAATTGTATGGTACTTAGCAGCAATTACACCAAGCATGAAATGGTACAACAGCATGCAAGGGACATCAAACTAACATTGGGACAGTTGTATGGTACTTAACAACAAGTATATCAAGCATGCAAGGGACAGCAACCAAGCAATGGGACAACAAACATGGACAACATGGTTCATCCATGACTCATGGGACAATAGTACAACATTAAGTGCAACAGTCATGAGGCCCAACATTGTGATGATGGGTGTAGCATGGTGCAACACGATGAGGTGCAACATGATGATGAGATGCAGCATGATGATAGGTGAAGGAGTCACCTTGGAGAATCAGTTGAAGTAGCATGTCTTCAACTGATCTCATATATCATCTCCTTAGAGATGATCTATGCTATTATCTAGATAAGTCAAAGTGTTGAATTCAATTGTATATGTACTATCTCTCTCTCTCTCTCTCTCTCTCTCTCTCTCTTTGCTAAACTATTGAAGAACATACAAGAAGAATTGATCAAGGGTTTCCCCACATTGGGGTTTGTCCCTGTCTAGCGCCACATCTTGTGTCCTCTTGTCTTGGCTTGTCTTTTGCTATTTATATTTATGTTCTATTTGCAGTTTGCTTTAACGCTGATGTGATTGCTAATCTGGAAAAAATATTGAGCTAATTGTGAAAATTGAAATAAATTGCTCTAGCATAGAACATACCCAAAACTTAACATGTGCTAAAATGAAATTTAACGTATGATATATTTATTTCACCTTGCAATATTTTTATTGGCAATGTGCTTGTGTTTGTGATAGAGGATAATATAGAATGTTTCTTTTTTCACAATGCAATGTTGTTGTTGGCAACATGCTTATGTTTGTACCATATTCCATTATTAGACCACATATTCCATATCAAAGGCCTTATAATAATTTGAGGGTTTAACATTTTTTGTTTTGTAACAACAACCTATGTAGGCATGGACTGAAACCTCATTGTCTCTAAAAAGCAAGGTCAATTTTCATAGGCATGGAGATGTTTCACGGAATATTATTATTGCAATGTTTTTATTGACATTGTGTTTGTGTTTGTGTTTGTGCTAGAAGGGAATTTATCATGCACTAGATTTACTTTGCAATGCAATGTTGTTGACAATATTCGTTTATGCGATAGAAAGGAGTCTAACATGTGTTACATTTCCATTGCTTTGCAATATTTTTAATGTCAATGTGCTTGTGTTTGTGCTAGAAGGAAATCTAGCTTGTGCTAGATTTCTTTTGGTTTGCAATGTTTTTCTTGGAAATATCCATGTGTTGGTTCTAAAAATATTTCTAGCATGTGCCAGATTTCTTTCACCATACAATGTTTTTATTGGCAATATCCATGTGTTTGTGATAGAAAACAATATAGGATGCAAATATTTATTTTGCTTTGAAACATTCTTGTTGGCAATATTCTTGTGTTTCTGCTAGAAGTAATTCTATCACATTCTCTATTTCTTTCACCTTGCAATGTTGTTACGTGTTTGTCTTTGTGCTAGACAAAGATCTAGAAGAAAATCTAATGATTTCCATAGTTAATGTTCTTTCATTGTATTTTTCTTTTATGGTTTCTAAAGCAAGCTAAGATTATACATGACTTTAAAAGAAAATTTTTGTGAAAATATGATGTAGTTTCTACAGTTGTTTTTATTTATTAACAATGTAATGTCTTTTGGAAATGTGCTTATGCTCGTGCTAGAAGGAAAGCTAGTAGGTGCTAGATTGCCTATAGTCACAATTAAAAGAATATAATAAATTATTTGGGGATGCCCTTTTTCTAATCAACACCATGATTAGCTATTATTGTGAGTTCTACACTTGTTATTGTTCTTGTTCATTTTGTTACACATATAATGATGTGAGTAGTATAGTATTTATAAATTCATACTTTCTTCAATAATTCGAAACTGTGATAATAGTTTTTTTTGTTTGTCAAAAGCATGCAAGGAAAAAGGAAGTTCAAGAAACATGACACCAATATCTTTAAATGGTATGACTATTTTAAAATTATTTTATACTTTGTTGCAATGGTTATACATTATGCTAATAAATGCTTGTTGATTAGTTTATATTTATTATTTTATCAGGTCGATGATAAAATGTTGTGCTCCTTCTTCCACTGTCCAATTATAATTTTTTCTGATAAAAAAATTCTCTTATATATTGATCAACCTATTTTGGATAAATGGGACACTGTTTTTAACTGTTACCAACTAGGCACATTAAAGTGTTATCTAAGCCAACTTGATTTTGAGAACTACAAGAGAAATAGTCTACACAGTTTGACAAAATCTACTCTTCAGCCCCTTCAGGGATTGACCATGGAAGACATTGCTTCAGTAGTAGATAAGCTATTGGATCAAACCATTTGGTTTTCTGTTCCACTTAATCATCCAACAGATGCCATAAAATTAAAAGATTATTGTTCTAAATTGAAATTGAAAGATTGTTGTTCAAAATTGAAAACCTATAGAACAATACTTGATGCATTGGTTACATATTATCAAAGTCATGATGAGAAATTGAATGAGAAAACTCTCACCACATTCAACATTCTAGAGCATTATGAAACTAACGATATCATATTTTCCAATTTTTGCAACATAGTGAAGGAGTCTACTTATGTAAAAGGAACACGCAATACAAAGACAGAGTCCCTTTCTCAGTGAACATGTGGAGTATTTCACAGAATGATAAATGGATCAACAAGTTTTGAATAGGTTGACAACATTTTTGAATTTGGCTGTCATTTTGGGAGCCCTAATCTTTTGTCAACACTTTTGCACTCTTTTCCAATGTCAGTTGCAACCAATTTTACATAATAACCTTATTGTTTTGGATACATTGACTTTGAAAAAGGAACCATTCCACAAGGGATAATATTGAATATTTTCAATTTCTTATCGAAAAAAATGAGTTGAATGACTTTACTACAATTCTCTTAGTAGAACTTTGGTTTTGTAATAATGTACACGAGTCTTTGGAAATTGCCATAAAGAACTCCAAGTTCAACTATAAAATGACTGGTGGCATTTATGAATATAAGTATCAAAACAATTATAGTTATGATATAGATTTTACTATACATTTCTATACTTCATAATTAAAAAATTAGGAGGCTTCAAAATACTCTCACACATTTGATGAAAATGAGAGAGATTATGATTTCTGGATGGATTTATTGGAAAAACACCATCAATGTAGTGATCCAAAAGTGGTTATTTCTCTTTATGCGGCGAAAAATTTAATCAAGGATTGTACATATGGAAGAAGAATTGCATGTGTTGTGCAAACAAAGTCACAAAGGGCAATCGTGTTGAATAATTACAAATCTTTTCAACTATCAAATCCAAGATCCATTAACTTTTTGGAAAATTCAGGTACTATAGTTCCTTTGTTGTTTCTCTTATAATACTTTGGATACTATTTTGTTCATATTTCTTAATTTTCTAGTGTTTACTAAAATGACTAATGATTAAGATTCTAAAACAAAAATGATGAAAGTGGGAAGCAAAAAAATAATCAATATAGTGCTTATGATGTTGAAAAAAGTTTAGAGATGGAAACAGGAGCAGGAGGAGGAGGAGAAGTTATCATACGAGGTACATAATTTGTTTGGTTGTTGCTCTTGTTACCTTTTGAATTTATTTAATTTCCATATTCATAACATTTTTGGATGTCTATTATAGGGAATTATGAAAAGAATGAAATTAATCAAGACAATGACCATGGAATGATGGAGATAGAAATGGGTATTAATCATTGTAACTCTTTTTTTTTTAATTCTATTTTATTATTATTATTATCGTGATTCATAACATTCCATATGTTGGTTATTGTTGGAAATAAAGAGAATGAATATAGTGACCAAGAGAATGTCCCACAAAACTACAATCAAGACCAAAATATTATATGGACGAGTAAAGATGATTCATTTTTTATATAGTTTAGTGAACTTTTTTCATTGTCACAATTTATAACATTTTTTATGTTTATTATAGAGACAAGCAAGGAGAACAAAAACATTGATCAAATGAATGTGAAACAAAGCCTTAATCAAGGACAAAATATAATATCAGGTACTTATAATTTTTCCACTTGTTTTTCTTTATTATTTAATGATTTTATTCATTTTCAAAATTCAAAATATTTTATATGTTTAATTTAGAGACAATTAAAGGTAACAAAGATGATGATGAGGTGCGAAGTTACAAATATGAAGATAATATCATATCGGATACTTATAACTTGTCTTATTGTTTATCTTATTATTCTTCGAACTCTAATCCTTGTAACTACCATAATGTTGTACATTTTTATTATAGGAACAAATAAAAAGGATAAAATTAACAATCAAAATAATGTTAAAGGTGTGTGTGTGTGTATATGTTTCTTTTCAAAGGTTGCATTACTAATGTTTTTTTTGGTATCGATATTTCATTGAAGGTTTAATAAGAAGTACTATTGGTATTTGATTGAAGGTTTAATATGTTTACTCTAGGTTTTATCAAGATGATAAAATAAATTATTATTTCATCTATAAATAGTGAAAAAACCACTCAAGGTAAGTGTATCGTTTCAACATTCTTTAGTAATTTTTGTAATATGAATAAAATGGTTTGACTAGATTATTTGTCATTGTGTTGAAGCCAAAATAATTGAAAAAAAAATTAGTTATTTTTTAACTAAAGGAGATTTTTTATCATAGCATTGATGATGAGGAAACAAACAAAGGGAATATTGAGAAAATGGGATCTGATGCTAATTACACAATAGATAAAAAGTTATTTTGGATTCATTCACATGCAAAAACATTTTTTGAAATGTGTTTCAAAAATGAATCACTTGACATTGCAATTTTGACGACAATTTTGAAACAAAGCACAACAAGAGCTTTAAAAAAGTTGGTTGCAGAAACATTACAAGATAAACCCATGTTTATCCGAATTGCTTAAGATTGTAAACCACAAAATGGACATATGGTCATTAACAATCCAACCAAAGTTATACACACTAAATCATTGAAAATTTGTGGGAAATGCATACCCAATATGATGCAACCAATACTATTATAGTGTATTTTTCACTTGAGAGAGTAAAAGAGAATCCCAAAGAAAATTTGATTTTTTCCCCTCCATTCATTGGAACAAATCAAGAGGATAATTGGTTGATTGATGCACTATGGAGAATGTTGCATAAACTCAAGAAGGCTATAGATGTGCGAGCTACTTTGAAGGATGTTCAATTGCATTTAGAAGTACTTTAAGATGAGCAATGTCTGTTTCATGTTATTATATGTATGACACCATGAATTATTGCTTTTATTTCACAACACTAATAAAATAATTGTTGATTTGGTTTGTCATTACTAAAAATAAAATATTTTTATTTTATTTATTTTTGGTGAGATATTGTGTTGATAACAATTATTGATTTGAATGGTCATTTAATGTTTTCATATCAAAATTTCCCTTGCTATAGAAATTTTTACAATGGATTACATTATATGTAAAAATTAATAGATAACTGGTCTATTTGTTTGAATTAGATCATTACAATTATTTGTTTCAATCGTGGTTTAAGTTATCATTATACCTCTTTGAAATTAGTAATGTGAAGCATGACCCATTGCATTCTTATAACTCTTTTTATTCCATATAAGTTGAAAAACTATATTAGGTTCTATGTAGCACCAACAATAAACATACAATTTGTAGTAAAAGAAGCACCAAAAGAAACTAAGGTAGAGACTCTAGAAATTAGCATATAATTAATTAGGTTTGAAATTTAAAAATTGTATTATATTGTATGTGGAAGTTAATATATAATTAGTTTGTTTGCTTGCACTAGACCATTGTAATTATATTCTTCAATTGCAATTAAAGGAATCATCATAAGTATTAAAATCAATGATTTTAATGGTGGGTCAGCACGTTCTTAGAAGAATTGTATTCCATACAAATTAAATAAAGGTACTAGGTTGTATATATAAATTAAACATATCATTAGTTTGTTCATTTTAATGGGGCCATTGTATTTGTATTTTTTATTACTATTAACTCGTAAAATTCCCTTTTCATATAAATGGAAATAATTCATAATAAATACTAACATCATTTTTAATTTGTTAGGTGTTTATGTCCTTAAGCAATGAAGTGTAGATATTTTAATATCAGACATATGGTGCAGATGCAGATGGGCATTACTACAAGTCAAAATATGTTGATATTTGAAATGGAAGGAGTATTCTTCAAATCATACACCAAAGATGAACACAATTTCCATATTCAAAGAGAACTAGATTGATAGTTTGGTGGTAGGTCTTATTTTTTAAGGCTTTTTCAGTCATAAGTATTAAAATGTTGCTTAAAAAATTATGATGTCACAATATGGACATTAAATGTCACTGACAAGTACATCCGAAAAGTACTTGAAAAGTCAAATATTGATATAAAGGACTTTAAATTTGCATGGGAGAAGTCTCATTATTATTTGCAAACAAAATTGGGAGGGAGAGCAAGACAATTTTATGAGAAAAATTTGACTGATATGTGATCCCAATATGGAGATAATTATAAAGAATCAAATGTATTGCTAATATATACAACAAAGCATACTTTTCAATTCATTGGATATCGATCAAACCACATCTTGATAAAAGCTTATACAAGAAAAGAGCAAGATACTTGACTTATGCAAGTTTTATTCCCCTTTCTTAAGACACTTCATTGTATCAAAGAAAAACATGAGTACATTCGAATGTTCAATAGAACGTGAACTTCATTGTAGTGGATGGAGATAATTTCCTTTATAAATTTGTTGAAAAGTACATTCCAAATTTTCAATACATTTTGGACATAGGTTTTGTTGTATCAATTTGTATGATTTTATATTTTTTGAAATATATGGGAATTGCCAATTATATTAATATGTATATTTCTTATTATTTATAATTTCTTTTGCAATGACTTTGTTGCTAGCCTTTTAAATTATCTTACATGAACCATCGAGACATGTTATTTTTAATGATTTATGTTTACTTATATGCATCAACAATCATATATAAATGTGAAATATAAGTTTTGAAATAGAACTCCTTGCAAACAAAGGTGTAATTCTTACTAAATAAATCATAATAATTTACTTGATAAATTCTATGTGCACTATTCACTATTCACAATGCATTATTCACTATTAAGGCTAATGGGAAATGTGTCATGGATGAATGATTTGAACCTTTTGAAGCATAAGATATGTGATTTCTCAATTCATAGTTTTCCTAAATTTATATGCTTAAATCAATTAATGGTTGTAGTTGCAATCATATAACAATGAAAATCAACAAGGCACAAAGTTAGTTATTCATTGTTTACATATAAAATGCACTAATATGAGTGCATAAATATGATTTGTAATTTTTGAGATAAAAATATATTATAAACAATTTTGCGTTTCTTAAAAAAACATATAATTAATGATAATGATTGCTAAGTAGACTATCAAGGTTTGGTTAGACACTATCATGGATGAATTATATCTTTGATCTTTAAGGCATTTAATTTCATTACTTAAAGTTAATTTTTTGTAAATTTGTATTTTAAATAAATTGAAATTTTTAATCCATAATCCTATCACTTAATTTATTAAGAGTATTAATTTCATATTGTATTGTTTTGAAACAAAACTCTATATAAAACAAAATTACCTTCTTAATAAAACATGGAATAATTAATTAACAATGTGTTAAGTGGGCCATCTAGACTCATTAAAGGGATGGGTCAAAAATGGTTGTATCTAAACTTTTTGCACCATAAGACATTGATTGTCCCATCCATATTAACATTTCGTCATTTTCAATTCTTAAATAGTTTATTTGTGGTTTAAATAATTTCATAGAATCCAATAGGACTTGAAGAATTCTATTTGGTTATATGCAGTGATAGAAGTTTAGAAATGTGATGTATTTTTGAAACGCGGCTCTTAATACACACACACACACACACATATATAACATATTATAAGTAATTTATAATGAGTTCTAAGTGATCTATACAAAAGCATTTATCAATTTTTATTTTCCTATCATGAGGTTTAATATAAATGTATAAATGTGACAGGTTTTTTTTGAAATAAAACTCCATGTAAAATTAAGTGTTTTTCCTAACAACACATGGAATAATTAATTGGTAATGAATGTTAAGTATATTGTTCAATTTCATTCAAGATACATGCCATAAATAAATGTAATTAAACATTCTGCAACATAGGACATTTGATTTTCCCACCCCTAACATTTGGTAAATTTCAATTCTTAAATAAATTATCTGTAATTGAATAATCTGATAGAAGACAATAAGACAAGTATCTATTAAATTCTATTTAGTATATATGTATGTATACATGCAATTTGTTTTTTAAATAAATTTCTTAATGTAAGTAAAAATATATTTTTTAGAAAATTAATAATTTAAAATCAATCTTTGATGAGTTCTAACTAATTTATTCTATTTTGAATTGACAACATTTTCTAACCATACATTCTTAAATCAATTATCTCTATATGTAATCATGTCATATAAGTCAATAACTCAAGAAACCATTAATTGATTTTTATATATCATGTGGTTTAATATGAATGTATAAATGTGACATTGTTATTTGTAGAATAAAAATCCATGTAAAAAATGCATTTTCTAATAAAACATGGATTAATGAATTCACAGTGAGAATTAAGTAGACTATTTAAGCTCATTCAACAGATGAGCCATAAATGAATGTCTTTAAACTTTTTTCACCATATGACATGATTTTCCCATCAAGATAAACATTTTGTAAATTTCAATTCTTATAGAAACTATTTGTACTTAAAATAATCTCATAGAATCCAACAAGACTTAGAAGCTATTTATTCAATTCCATTTACTTATATGTATTGAAATAAGTTCATAACTGTAATTTATTTTTGAAATAAAGCTCTTAACATAAGTAAAGATATATCTTTTACAAAACTAATTAGGATTAATTGATAATGAACTTTAAGTGGTTTATTCAGACTATATCAAAAATAAAGTGTCATAGATGAATGCCTTTTAATACATATTTAATCTTCAAAATCAGTATCTTAACGATAATTTTTTCGTATTTACATTAAGTATTTAATATTTAAAGAACATGAGGACTTATATAAATTTCAACTAAAATTCATGAGTTATGTTTTTACAATTATTTCTTCCCCGTTAAAAATTCTTATCATTTTCTCCTCTTAGTGAAAGTAATGGTCATTCATGGTTTTCCATACAATTGAGACTATTATTTACATCCATTGAGACTATTATTGGTTTTGATGATGTTTACAAGGAGATATCAATATCCACACTACCATCAAATTTACTAATATTTGAAAACCCTTGCCTCCACTACTTACAAGAAGACCACTAATTCTTGTTTACTTCAATTTGTAACATTGTCCGTCACAATGGAATGACTTGAATACCCATTTAAGAACTCTTATTTGATGTACTTGGATTTTTAGTGGATATAGATCAAAGGTGCCTAACCTTCTTAAAATACCTAGATCAACAATGCCTAACTTTTATAATGGATGCCTGGATGCTATGAAGATGAATGATCACCCCCTCATTAGTGCTTCATAAAGGCATGAAGGGACCATAGGAAATTGAGCACAAAAACATTTTACTAATTTTTTTGTAGAATAGTTTCAATGCAACACAAGGGACACACATGCCTTCCATTTACACTAAGATCCTCACATCGCCATCATTCAATAAATAAATCCCTCGTAGTTTGTGGGAAAGGGGGTTAGAGTCATCAGACACAAAATTCAAACATCGAGGAATCTAGTCTGATATCCATAACTATAATATCTTTATTGAATGCTAGACATACTAATATGATTTAGTTTAAATCAGTTGCTTCTAAGAGTTTTATTTCACACTCCTATTATGTATTGATACTATTGTAAATAACAACTCTGTGTTTGACCTATAAGCCCTGAGGTGCAACGCTGACATTTTGAAGGCTGAAGGAAGGACATAGTCTGCTTTGTTGTCCAAAAGAAGGCCCCACACGGGCCATTACCCCACTTTCTCACTTACTCCGCTCACATTTCGCTCTGCTCGTTTCCTAACCTAACCCTTACATCCTGATGAAACCCTCTTTCTCCTTAGCCTTAAGCAAATTAACCCAAAACCCCCACAAAACCTCACCTTTCCACCATGCGCGCCATCCGCACATTTCCCAAGGATGCCCTATACCTCCACGTCATCCGTCGTTGATCTTTCCTTGCCAATGTGATGGCCCGCATTTTCCCTTATCATTAAAACATGCCCGATCTTTCCCCACCATTAGATCACCCCCGCTAGATCTAACAACTCTCACTTATATCGCACAGACAACTAGCGCAAAAAGTACCTGCCCAATGAGGGTGGTTTCTCTCTCTCCTCTACCACTACGTGTCGTCCATTCAATGGAATCAGTCAAGTTCTAACATTTACCACTTACTTCCCGATGCCCTTTTGATAAAAGCCATAACCGCTCGAGCCAAACCACCCTCGGGTGCTATCATCCGCGCATCTCCTCCGCCTGATAACCATATGATTTGTCCACCCGAGATCTACTGGTCCGGACATGTCCCTCTCCCACCATGACCTAAAATCCCCTGCACATGATCTCTATTGTGCATCTCCCTGATCTGACAGCCCTCGTTCATGATCGTCCCCAATCGTCCTCCATCACTCTGTCACCTCTCTGTCCATCCAATTCAACACATCTATCCACGCATGCACTCCATACTCCACTCCCTATATGTTACCCAAAGGAGAAGATGGTCGGCTCTATCAGCCTGGGGGCAGTCTGACTGCTGAATCGAATTAACATAAAGCATGGCCGAAGGAAGAAGGACACAGCACGACACATCAAATAGAATTAAATAGTCATGGAGCTCCACTACCATAATCCATCCAACCACCTAACAGGGTAGCACAGTACCAGAATTATTTAATGTTTTCGTGATGGAAACGAAATTGCGTCTTGGAACGCAACCAGACAATTAATGATAGTAGGTGGGCAATTAAGACATCTCCAGCCCTAAACAGCTAAAGATCATTATAAACATAAACTATAAATAGCCGAAAGCAAGATGTAATCAATATTGTTGTTGTTCGGTTCAACTTCTAGAGACTATAGATATTATGTTCTTTGCAGCGTCTCATCTTCATTCTCAATAGTACAAGCTTCTTTTGTTGTTACATGTTCAATGTCCATTTCCCCCATGTTCTAAACTTGCATCTGGATGGGTTTACTCATGCTTTTTCCTATGTCTAATGCTAGATAGCTATCATATTATCTCTGCATTGGTGAATGGGATTTTCTATTGAATAGATCATCTGTGTTTCCTCTGTATCTAATGTTAAATAACTATCATCTTATCTCTGCTTAGATAGATTAGATTCGCAAGATTCATTTACTAGCTACAGCTGGCCATCATATGATATGTATGCATCTACTGGTGTGGTTAGTATTCTTCATTCATTCACTTAATATGCAAACTATTGAGCATTAGTGGTCTAAATCCTTGTAGGCTAAGGGTGTTCATGCATGTCTAGAGTGAAACAGAGTTGAAGTGGTTATCTGGCTTGAACCAAACCATCATCCATTCCAATATTTCCTAGAAAAATATTGAAGATTATATGTTACCAGGCATCTCCGAGCTACAACATAGGAGAGTTTCTTGGAGCGATAACATAATTGGCGTTGTTTCTGAGGAGAGGAGATTGAAGCTTGGCTTCCTTGGGAGACGACACAGATCCAAATTTGATGATAGACAAAGTCTGGACACATTTTTGGTTGTAATCATCTATCTGGTGACTCTACTAGAGGCCGAACCTCTTGGCGACTCCACTTCATAGTTCTGGCTTAGTTTGTGAGGCATACTCAGAGAAATCCTCAGAAGTCACCAGCTGACCGAGTACCTGACCCTGAAAAGATCATCAAAGAAAGAAAGATATCATAGAAAGGAGTATTGAGATCATGTAAATCTAAACAATCCTCTATATCTTTGCAAGAAAGGCTAGAAATAGAACAAGCATATGCTAAGGATATAGCCTCTGACACTAGTAGTGAAGAAATTTTTTTTGAGATTCATAAAGCTCCTTATCCGTTAGGTTCTCCTTTTGTGTTAAGCCCAAAGGAAACCTCACCCCCTACCCATCATATTCCTTTAGTCCCGTTAGTCACTCCTCAATTCCCTTCCTTTCAGACTGCCAGTACTCTTGTATCCACCACAGCCATGGCAGGTCCACAAGCACTCAACAAAATGGAAATAACTATAGCTGCTAGATATGGACCTTTAGTACTGCCCACTCCTTTGAATGCAATGCCTACTGGAGAATATCAGAAATACATGCCTAAATTCACTGGGATAAAGGGGGTTACTGCTAAAGAACATCTTGAGTCCTTTTATAGCTATGCTGATAATCTAGATATTAGTGAAGATGATGTGTGGATGACAGTATTTGTCCAGACCCTAGATAGAGAGGCTAGAAAATGGTTCAGAGAATTGAACCCTAGATCTATAACTAATATTGAGGCTTTGGATGATGTATTCCTAAAGCATTGGGGGGATAAGAAAGATCTGCTCTACTATCATACTGAGTTTGGGAACCTGAAAATGGAAAATGGGGAGTCACTTTCTGATTTCAATAAAAGGTTTAACTGCATGTACAGCAAGATACCAGCTGAAGTGAAACCCACTCCTACCTCTGCTAAACTCACTTATGCTAATTCCTTTGATTCTAATTTCTATTTATTATTAAGGGAGAGAACATGTGCTTCTCTGGCTAAAATGAAGGATGCAGCCTTGGAGGTAGAGTCCAACATCATAGCTGCAGAGAAACTCAAGGGACATGTTGACCGAAGGAGATAGAGAGTTGAATCTTCCTCATCTTCAAACCCCAAGATAGATAAGATGACCAAGATGATAGAGTCACTAGCCTCTGACATCTCCAAATTAAAAGTGAAGCAGCACCCTGTGAAGGGAAGAATTCATAATACTTTCCCCGCTAGAAATCCAAATGCATATAGAAGAGAAAATGAGCAGTTGCAAATTGTGCAAAGGAGAAAAGATGCCAATGAAGAGCAAAGAGTGAAGACCCCTTTCCAGAATGTAGTCATACAAGAGGAGTAGCCTGAAGAAGATGATGAGATCCATTGTATGGAAGACAAAGGCAAGGCTTCCTTTTTGACCTTGGCTACCTATGAGGAGTCATTATCCAATGACCAAATCAGCTAAGAGTGGGACGGTGAAGCTGTTCTGCAAACAAAGGATTAGCAAAGATATAATCTGAGGTCGAAGATGAACAATTCCAAGGAAACCCTTGTTCAAAGAGCTGATGTTCCTACAATACAACAAGCTAATAAGAAAAATGGCAAGAAACCGATCCCATCATTCTAAAAGCTCCAGCTCAAGAGGTAAGAAGCCCTGACAAGTCCTCTTCTTGATTCAGTTTTGAATCAGAAATCTAGAAGCTGAAAATATCTATACCTTTGATGGAACTAGTGAACAATGAATCATTTAAGAGACCCATCCTTGAAGCCCTTGAGCTTAAGGCTACATAATAATCAAACGACTATGTGAATTTACAAGATGACAAACCTGTAGTTTTTCTTAGCCCAATGACTGAACCTCCTCATGATAAGTCCCCATCATTTATGTCTCCTTGACTATTCATGACAAAATCCTTCACAACTATCTACTGGATACAGGTGCTAGCCATAATATAATGCCCAAGGCTATCATGGATGAGTTAGGTCTTGACATCACTATGCCTTATCATGATTTTTTTTCTTTTGATTCAAGAAAGGTGAAATGTTTGAGGTTAATCAAAGAACTAGCCATCACCTTGGCTCAGTTTCCCATGAAGAGCATGATGATGGATATAGTAGTAGCAGATGTTCCCCATAAGTTTGGCATGCTTATTTCTAGGGGATGGATTAAAAGATTGGGTGGAATGTTACAAAATGATCTATCCTATTCTATTGCCCTAGTTTTTGGAGGTGAAAGTAGGAGATTATACAGGGAAGCTTAGTTAGATTATATCATTAGTGATGAGAAGAATCCAACTAATCACCCCATCTATGTTGTTGACATTGATTTTGGAGCCCGTATTCTTCAAGTGGAACAATCCCAGTTGGCCTCCATGCAACTCAGGAAATAGGTTTGTCAGATCATGGAAGAAGAAGGCCCACAAATTTGGGACATGTTCTTTGATGGGGCTTGATCTAGGGAAGTTGCAGGAGAAGGTGTAGTTTTGATATCCGCCACACAAGAATGCATACATTTATATTTTAAGATGACTTTTCAAGTCACAAATAATATAGCAGAATATGAGGCTCTAATCTTAGGCTTGAATGTGGCTAAAGAAATGGGCATCAAGCATCTGAAGGTGTTTGGAGATGTAGACCTTATTATTCAACAGGTGAATAAGACATTCCAGGTGAGGAATCCCAAGATGAAAGCATACAGAGATGAGGTATGGAAGCTCAAGGATTTGTTCAATAGCTTTAGTATTTCATACATCTCCAAGGCTAAGAATCAACTTGATGATTCCCTTGCTGTGTCTGCTAGTATGTTTGTTCCTCCTTTACCCCCTAGACCAACTTATGAAATCCAAGTAAAATACAGACCGTCATTACCTGATAATGTCAATTATTAGAAAGTCTTTGAAGAAGATGATGAATTCAATAGGTTTCTACAAGTGATTGATGAATTCTCTGAAGTGCAAATTGATCAAGAGAATGAGGCCATGGAGGAATGCCATCAGTCCTAGTTGAGAAACAAAATTGGTCAAGACAGCATTGTACAACTACCTAGTAACCATATACCCAAATGGTTGGTGCCTCTAGAGAAGTTGTTTGATCATAATGATGTACCTTATAAGCCTACCCAGAAAGAGAATAAGTTTACAGTCCATAGACATAATATAGGGAGTCCAGATCATCCAAAGTACATAAATTTGTCCGCCCAATTGACTGTTGCCCAAAGTTCTGAATATTGCACCCTGATGAAGCAATTTTCCTATGTCTTTGCCTAGGAATACAGTGAGCTTAAGACTTATGACAAAAACATCATCCAACATAAGATTCCACTGGAGAAAGACACCATCCCGTTTAAGCAGAAGTTGAGACCTATCAACCCTCTATTACTACCTTTGATTGAAAAAGAAATTAAGAATTTTTTGGCTATCAAGATCATAGTTCCCCTATGGTATTCAAAATGGATAGCTAACTTGGTGGTAGTAAGAAAGAAAAATGGGGAAATCAGGCTTTGTGTTGACTTCAAAATTCTGAACAAGTGCTCTAAGAAAGACAACTACCCCCTACCTAAGATAGAAAATTTGCTACAAAAAGTTTCAGGGTCTAGAGTCATGTCTTTCTTAGACGGTTTCTCAGGTTACAATCAAGTTTTTGTACACCCAGAAGATCAAGAGAAAACTGCCTTCACTACTCCTTGGGGCACTTTCATTACTCCAATATGCCATTCCTACTAATGAATGCTGGGGCTACTTTTCAAAGGGCCATGGATATAGCCTTTGTGGGAGAGAAGGACAAGTTTGTCCTTGCTTACCTTCATGTCATAACAGTCTTTTTCAGCTGTCACATGGAACACTTGCAGCATTTGAAGAAGGTGTTCCTTAAGTGCAGAAGGTTTAGAATCTTAGTAAATCCCAAGAAGTCACAGTTTTCTCTAGAAGAAGGTAAACTTTTAGGACATATTGTTTCTGCTATAGGTGTCAAGGTTGATCCAGAAAGGGTTCAGGAAATACAGACATTGTCCATCCCAAGGTCAAAAAAGGATGTTCAATCATTTTTGGGTAAGATTAACTTTGTGAGGAGGTTTATTCCAAATTTTGCAGAACTAGTGAAGCACGTCACCTCCATGCTAAATAAGGGGTTAGAGATAAAATGGACAGAGGCTACAAGAAGATCTTTCGAAGCCATCAAAAGAGTCATCATGGAGGCTCCCACCTTAGTCAGCCCAGACTACACCAAGGAGTTTTATATTTTCTCTTTTGCTTCTTATGATACACTTGCAGCAGTCTTGTTCCAGAAAAATGATGAAGGTATAGAACACCCAGTGGCCTTCTTCAGAAAAAATTTGAGGGATGTTGAATTAAGGTATGAACTCATTGAAAAACAAGCATATTCCCTCATAAAGACTTTAAAAGCATTATGAATCTACATTCTGCAATGCAAAGTGGTTGCCTATGGACCTTCAACTTCAGTAAAGGATGTCCTAACATAGTTAGACATTGATGGAAGAAGGGCCAAGTGGGTTGCAAAACTCATAGAGTTTAGCATAGAATTAAAGCCCACCAAGTTGGTCAAAGGCCAAGGCCTGGCCCAGCTTATGGCTGAGGAGAATTGTAGTCTGTTGGACATAAATTGCATGGGTGCAGATTTAGAAGTTGAACGGACAGAGGAGGAAATAGAAGAATAGGGGCAGAGCCAGTCATTGGCTGAGAACCTGGGTTCTTGTGATTGGTATTCCAATATAGCTCATTTCCTATTGAAGCTAGAAATCCCTCCAGGGCTTAGCTCAAGTCAAGCCAGAACCATCAAGCTTAGATTAGCCAAGTTTTGTATTAATAAGAACCTTCTTTATTGGAGGGACCCATCTAGAATCCTCTTAAAATGTCTAGACAAAGAACAATCTGTTGAAGTCATGCACCAGTTTCATTCCAACATTTGTGGAGGGAACCACTATTGGAAGACCACAACCCACAAGAGTCTAAGGGCTAGGTATTACTGGCTGAGTCTATCCTCTGATGTGTTTTCATTTGTGAGATATTGTGACAAATGCCAGAGGTTTGCAGGGAGGCAAAAACTGAAGTCTTTTCCCGTAAAGCCAATACACAATAGTGACCCTTTCCAACAGTGGGGTTTGGATTTCATAGGAGAGATTAATCCACATTCCAATGGCCAGCACAGGTGGATCTTAGTAGCCACTGACTATTTTACCAAATGGATTGAGGCCATACCCACTAAGAAGCCTGATCACCAAGTGGTCATGAAGTTCTTAACTGAGAACATTTTCACTAGATTTGGCTGCTCGACCAAACTAGTTACTGATAATGCAGTATCTTTCAGAGCAAAGGAATTGGTGGACATGTGTGAATCAATGGGAATTAAATTAGTGCATTCTACCTCATATTATCCTCAAGGCTATGGCTTAGCAGAATCATCCAATAAAATCCTGGTAAGGATAATAAAAAAACTGTTGGAAGACAACAAACGAAACTGGGATTCTAGGTTGAAGTTTTCACTATGGTTTGACAAAGTTACCACTAAGAAATCCATAGGGAACTCTCCATTCAAGCTGGTGTATGGTACTGAGGCTATTTTTCCAATCCAATTGACCTTCCCTATGGCCAAATTATTGCAAGAAGAGGAGGATGAGGAAAGTGACATGGCAAGAAGAATGAGTGACTTAGTTGAATTTCACTAGATCAGAGATCAGCCAATTGAGAAATCAGTAGTGCATCAAAAGAAGATCAGGGAGGTCTTTGATAAAAAATCAAAGATGGACAGTTTTCAGGTTGGTGATTGGATTCTCAAATGGGATGCACTGAAGGAAAATAAGGGAAACCATAGTAAATTTGATGCCTTATGGACAGGACTGTTTATCATTGCTCGAGCTCATATGAACAACACTTTCACTTTGAAAATTTAGAGGCAGAAGATGTTTTTGATGGCCCAGTCAATGGGCAATTTTTGAAACTTTATTTCATTTAAGGCTTTGAAGCCTTGGTGTTGTAAATATTCTTTTCAGTTTTATTTCAAACTAGTTAGACTCCATGCCCAATGGAACACTATGTAGTATATTTAACCTTGTTGTTTACTGGAAAGGCAGTGGTCTACCGTTCTTGAAACCTTACAAGGAGGCTTTCATTCCTAGAAGGAGCCAGTGTTAGCCCTGAGGTGCAGTGTTGATGTTTTGAAGGCTGAAGGAATGACACAGTCTGCTTTACCTTCCAAAAGAAGGCCCGACACAGGCCATTACCCCACTTTCTCACTTACTCTGCTCACATTTCACTCTTCTCGTTTCCTAACCTAACCCTCACATCTCGACGAAACCCTATTTCTCCTTAGCCTTAAGCAAATTAACCCAAAACCCCTGCAAAACCTCACCTTTCTGCAATGCACACCATTCGATCTTTCCCTATCGATCTGATGGTCCGCATTTCACCCAATCACTGAAATGTGCTCGATATTTCCCCACCGTTAAATCACCCCCACCAGATCTAATGGCTTTCACTCATATCGCATAGAGAAATAGCACGAAAAGTACCCACCCAATGAGGGTGGTTTCCCTCTCTCCTCTGTCACTACGTGTTGTCCATTCAATGGAATCGGGCAAGTTCTGACATTTACCACTTACCGCCCGATTCCCTTACGATACAACCATAACTGCCCGAGCCAAACCACCTCCGGGCACTATCATCTGCGCATCTCTTCAACCTGATAACCGTTTGATCTATCCACCTGAGATCTAACAGTCCAGACATGTCCCGCTCCATCCATGACCTCAAATCCCCTGCACATGATCTCCATCGTGCATCTCCCCGATCCAACATCCCTCCTTCACAATTTTCCCCAATCATCCTCCATCACTCTGTCACCTCTCCGTTTGTCTGAGTCGACACATCTATCTACCCATGCACTCCATACTCCACTCCCTATCTGTTACCCAAAGGAGAAGATGGTTAGCTCTGTCAGCCTAGGGATAGTCTGACTGCTTAAACAAATTAATAGAAAGCATGGTCGAAGGAAGAAGGACACTGCATGAATCAGCAAACAAAATTAAACATTCATGGAGCTCCACTACCATAATCCATCCAACCACCTAATAGAGCAGCACAATACCAAAATTAATTAATGTTTTCATGATGGAATGGAAATTGCATCCTGGAGCACAACCAGACAGTTAATGATAGTAGGTGGTCGATTAAGACATCTCCAGCCCTAAACGTCTAAAGATCATTGTAAAAATAAACTATAAATAGTTGAAAGCAAGAAGTAATCAAGGTTGTTGTTCTTCGGTTCAACTTCTAGAGATTGTAGATATTTTGTTCCTTGCAGTGTCTCATCTTCATTCTCAATAATACAAGCTTCTTTTGTTGTTACATGTTCAATGTCCATTTCCCTCCTGTTCTAAACTTGCATCTGGATGGGTTTACTCATGCTTTTTCCTATGTCTAATGCTAGATAACTGTCATCTTATCTCTGCATTGGTGAATGGGATTTTCTATTGAATAGATCATCTATGTTTCCTCTGTATGTAACGCTAGATAACTTTCATCTTATCTCTGCTTAGATAGATTAGAATCACAAGCTTCATTTACTGGGTGCAGTTGGCCATCATATGATATGTATGCATCTGCTGGTGTGGTTAGTATTCTTCATTCATTCACTTAATCTGCAAACTATTGAGCATTAGTGGTATAAAGCCTTGTAGGCTAAGGGTGTTCATGCATGTCTAGAGTGAAACAGAGTTGAAGTGGTTATATGGCTTGAACCAAACCATCATCCATTTCAATAGTTCCTAGAAAAATATTAAATATTATATGTTACTAGGCATCTCCGAGCTACAACCTAGGAGAGTTTCTTGGAGCAATAACATGACCTATTCATGATCTCTACTTGGTTTGAAATTACTAAAATTATTTTTATGTTGAATTAAGTTAATATGGAGATTTACAAAAGAATGAATGTTGTTGAAGGCCTTGTAATAGAATACTTCCAAATTTAATGAAATATGTGTTTCATAGATCTTGACACATTTTATCTCTTTTAACTCCTACAAGGATATCAAGTATTAATCAAACTAATATTTATAGGTTTTGGTGCACCTATGTGACAACCATTTTCGCTAATCCCTCTTATAAATAAATTTCCATGAATTGTAATTCATGTAATTTATATATGGAAATTATGGTTCAATGGTTTTCTTTTGTTAAATCACATCCTTAGTTTTTGTGGGTTATCCTAAACCATTACAATTTGAAGGTGGTTCATAATTTGCAAGAATTCAAGTGGTTTCATAAAATTCCAATAAACCATGGTTTCAATTAATTTTCAATAATTTGCATGGTTTCAATTATTTTTCAATAATTTTCATTGTTTCAAGTGGTTTTTAATAATTTGCATGGTTTCAAGTGGTTTTCAATAATTTTCATGTTTCAAGTGGTTTTATTTAGTTGTTGTTACATCTCAATTTTTAACTACATGGAATTACTTTCAATGCTTATTTTATCTTAGTTTTATTATTTCATTCATTATTTGTTTCTGGTTTTCAATCATATTTCCTAATGCATACAATATGGGGCAAGTAATATGAGATGTGAGAAAAATTGAATTATCTATATTTGCATGAATTTCTTGAATTGCATGATATTCTTGTTCTCTCAAAGTCTGTTGGGAATGGGTCCCCTAGGGTAAATTTTGGGGTTAAAAGCCCAAGTTTTGGGGCTAAAGGCCCAAGTTTTGTATAAATAATGTAAAGTATCTGAATTTTGTGGTCACAGAGCGCGAAGATGTATACAGTCAAAAAGTGTTTCTGCCCTTATTTTAGGTAGGTTGTGTCGGCTTGATGAGATCCACCATTGGTCTGTGGACCATGGGAATATATAAAAAGGGAGTCTTAGAAGAGTCTAAGACAGTTCATTCTTAGGAAGTTTTTGGGAAATTGATTGAGGTAATGGGTCTATGAGAGCTAAGAGCAAAGAGTCTTAGCATAGGAGGAGGCTCTATAGATGAGTGCGCAAAGGCCCAGGGTAGAATTCTGCAACTGAGTGCGCAAACCCTTGCAGTTGTGTGCGCAAGGAAGTTAGAATTTGTACTGGAGATCTGAACCATAAATAAAGAGAATTATTTTGGAGATATCTATGTATGAGCTATTTTACTTATGTTATCACTACATGTTGTTATGTTATGTTGAGTATTGGGTTTACTATTTAATGTTGTATTGATGCATGAATATATGTGTTTTACTTTGTCATATGAATGCAAGTAAGAATACTTGTTTACATGAAGATAATCATAATACATGTTGAAGTTAACCAATACTTAAGCTAATCTGGGTAGAAATAGAAGTAAGAGTAATTAGAGAGGCATGTAAGTGTTTGAATTTCCTATTAAGGGTCTGCAAAGGATGATCGCAAGCCTTCTTGATGGTTTCGAAGCCGATTAAGAGAAGTGAACTAATAAGCCCTAAAGGGCTTCTTGGTCTATGCGAAGGAAGGGTTAGGGTATAAAATGACATCACAACTATCTCAAGGTGTGGAAACTTGGTTCCTACATCCCCCCATCCTAATTCAAGTGAGACTTTAGTCCACGCTCCACAGATTGATGCTAAAAGGGCCAGTAGTGTAGGGATTTGCTTGACTAATTAACATTGAACCTGGGTCAGGGCCCATCAAGCCAACAAATGGTTCCGTTGCCGGGAACGAGATCTGCATAATGACATGTGTGTTGTTGCATCACTGGAATCCAACTAAGAAGGATATCAAAGATTGGTTCGATAGAAAGATCCACGAATTTTTGGCGCAAGGGAATAGGAATCCATGATTGACTAAAGTACAATGATTGGATAGATACCTATACACAGAGATACACGAGATCTTATTTTATTCCTTCTCGGTCAAGTTTTACGAGCGGATTACGAAATTGGTACATGACCAAGGAAGGTGGACGCTTGACGGTCCAATAGTCTAGACTCCGGAGTTAGTGTAGAGATTAGAAGCCCCTGAAGATAAGATCATGCAAGCTATAGATCATTGGCTTCGATCGTATCATAGGAGGATTCATGACAGAGTTCGCGGTTGATACCTCCGTAAGTTACAGCAAAGCAGAGCGCCGCTTCTTCAAGGGGCCACGAGGTAAGTATTTAAAATTGTTAAATACCTGGATTAAGATGCTCTTGTGTGAAAAGTGGGTTATTCAGCTACCTTGATGTTTGGGGCTACATGAAGTGTAGGGCCATTTAAGAACAAGGGGAAAATAGGTCCTGAATATAGCCCACTAATTGAACCTCCTCTGAGTGACGACGAGGAAGCAGCACAGGGATCTCCATAGAGCATTGTTCAGTTGATAAAGAAAGGTTTCCTACGAATACCCCAACCACCCACACTACCTCCATCTTCACCTCTGCTGCATACACCTTCACCTACACCACCTCCACCTCCACCACCATTTAATATGGCAAACTCAGTAAAGATACATGTGTTCAAAAGTGTGGGAAATGAAGATCCTGGCCAGTTTTGGTTTGCCGCGAAGGTTGTATGGGAATCTCAGGGTATCATGGATGATCAAATGAAGAAAAAAATGTTGGTTAGTGCTTTGAAAGATCGCACACTAATGTGGTACATTAAGTACTACACTGATAACCCGACGTCTGCATTGGCAAATATCCAGACTGCGTTGAAGAAAGAATGCAGTGTACCTAAGTCTGATGTGCAATCAACTGTGGGATTCAAAGAGATCATGATGAAGCCTAGTGAGATACCCTAGGATCTGGATCAGATATTGAAGTGTTTGTGGCTTCGCTCTTGCCTCATCTAAGGGTTGCACTATCACAACAAAATATTGGGACCTAGGCAAAAGCCTTGGAAATTGTGATGAGATTACATGAGACACCGATGCAAGATGCTAATCTAGGGGTTCAGTAGATTCATGCGTAGTTAGATGTACTTTGCCTAGAAATGTAGATTCTGAAGAAAGATAGAATAGCTCAGCCTGAGGTGCATAAAGAAGTTTGGTGCATGAAGTGAAAAAGCCAAGGGCATGACAAAGATCATTGTCTAGTTTTCGCAAATTATGTTGCAGCAAGGGGACCGATGCCTCTGAGGTTGGAAGCTCTAGCCAGTCCAAGTACAAGGCCTGTGATATGGTGTGCTATCTATCAGGTATCTAGAAAACATGGGATAGACAACTTCCATTTGCTGCAAAAAAAATTATAGACATCGTAACGTCTCTTATGTAACTTCTGTCAATCAGTGGGTCATGATGGGTGCAATTGTCGTAGTTATGAATTAATAATGGATAGAAAACCTACATATAGGGTGTAGTAAGAAACCCGGCCTCCGAGCCAAGGCATTGGGGGAGAGCAAGGTGAGTATCAGTGACGTATACAAGGCTGAGGTGGAGGAGAACCTCGTACAGGTCGAGAGCAGGTCATTTGTTACAACTATGGGGGACCAAGACACTACGCACGAGACTGCCCAAATCCGATGCATGTGTCATGCTGCTATTGTACTCAGTTTGACCATGCAATGTGTTATCACTTAGAACCACAGTCCACGTATGAAATGATGTCCAAAGTTTCATATAAAAAAAAAATTGTTTAGTGAATAGGTTTCTATGTGTGTCACTTTGAAATTAGAATTTCAAAAGGTATTGATGTGAGTCCTTGTGAAAAATCGTTGGATACCCTCCATCATTATTGTTTAAGGCATGTCTTGTCTTCTTTGCATCATTTGTACTTTGCGCAGTTTCGCAGCGCAGTCTGATTGGCCAATTTAGCTGC
This sequence comes from Pinus taeda, assembly GCA_000404065.3. NCBI lineage: Eukaryota > Viridiplantae > Streptophyta > Pinopsida > Pinales > Pinaceae > Pinus > Pinus taeda. Next base: position 62,610 of record APFE031530958.1, read on the forward strand.
GCAATGATGTTTCCACCTTTTCGCAGCGTATCACTTACCAGCCATTTCGTAGTGCGTTTTGTCAATTCATAACTGTCTGCGCTACGAAATCATGGATTCGGGGTTTTTGTAGCGCGTTTTCTTGAAATGTCAAGTCTGGGGGGATGAGTCATTAGGTCCGTCCACATTTTGTTAGTTGATGTCTTCTCGAGGTCATGATAGGTTATCATTCTGCCATAAGGTTTAGGATCACGCACATGATAATCATTCTAAGAGATTTTATGAGGTATGGTTGTGTCATAATGTGTATTCATGGTGCGTAAACATGCCTGCTATATGACGAGATTTAAAAAAAAAAAAAAAAACGCAAAGAAGCCCGAGTATTCATTTAAAGGGATCATTGCAAGCGAGCCTACACTCCAAAGCCGAAGTTGTTTTTGAATTGTAGCTGTTGTTAGTTCTCTGTGTGAAGATATTCAAAGCAAGATGGAGAAAAGAGAACATTGATCCGGTAGGTGACTAAGAACAGAGCCAGAGGGGCTTGATCTTACACTTAGAGATGAAGGTGTAGCAAGAGCTTTTAAAAATGCTGGTTGCTGGAGGTTTTGCGAAAAGTTGAAGGGAGGACATGCAGAGGTAACGAAAGCTTTTGCATTGAATTTTACTGGCTTGAATTCTAAGGTGTCAATGCTAGAATTTCCCGTGTCTCCAGAAGCCATTTCTATTGTCACTGAAATTCCGAGAGGAGGACAAGAGTGGTTCAAAAATTTTAAATTTGACATGAATCCCTGTAAGGAATTTTTGAAGGAACCGTATGTAAATGAGGACCTCACCAAAGTTGTGCCAAGGAGTTACGTAAAAGAACATTTTGCTCT
>APFE031530958.1:79853-94831 GCA_000404065.3 Pinus taeda
TTTTAACCCCGTACAGAAATTACCTGCATACGAATTCTAAATCACAGGAAAAATAAAAATGCGAGAGCATAACACAGAGATTTCCCACTGGATCCCAAAACCGAGACTACCATCTTGATTTTTCATTATGTTCCTTTCAATGTTACAATACATATTTATACATGCCGAAGCATCCAATACCATGGACAGAAAACCATCACCTCCAAAACCATGGACCGAAAACCATCGCGTCCAAAAAACATGTGCGAAAATCATGCACAAAACCATAGGTGGGTCTGCCCAACCTAACATAGGGTCCAAAACCAAAAATTTTCGGGGCGCTGCTCCAGACCCCATAAAGTGGGGTTACGGGTACCCTTCAAACCCCCTGTTAACTATGTGGAAAGAATATAACACAACCCAACACCAATCTCCCCCGACTTAGAACCTGCAAATGATGAGGTTTGAGCCGAGCAAGGAAGACCCTAATGTGAATATTGTGCTCCGAAGTGGAATTATGACAGGGGATGACAAAGACAAGCAGCCTGAAGAAAGTATTTGGGTTCGCAAGGCTCCGACGAAAGAACTAGAGTTTGATTTGGAGCATACTAAGGAAACCTTCATGGAAGTCAAGAAGAGATTCATTGATGCCTCCACTTTAGGAAGCAAAGACAAACTGGAGCCGGAAATGGACCCATCGATGCTCACAACGTTCTTGGAAACATGCATGAAGTTGTTTCACTGACAGTAAGGTTGTAAAGGGGCTACAAGAACTCATAAATAGATGTGCTAGAACAGTGCTAGGAGAATTGCGCGTAGTCTAGAAGCCCGGAAAGCACACGATGAGGATGGGAATGGAGATGAGATTGACTGTATAGATTGGAGAATATGAGATGGACCAAGTGATTCTAGACCTAGGCTCAGATTTGAACGTTCTTCCAAAGCAAACATGGGAGCACATGGGAAGGCCTACACTCCAATGGTCTCCTATCCAACTGTGAATGGCAAACCAACAAAAGATCCTACCTATGGGAAGATAGCAGGGAATCACAGTGGATATCGAAAGAGCAAGTGCGCTAGAAGACTTTGAGGTGATAGAGATTGCTTGTGATAGCAATCCCTACCCTACGCTATTAGGAATAGATTGGGCCACTAACATGAACGCGGTGATAAATCTGAAGAAGCGCAAGAATATTTTTGAGAAAAATTCTTTGCGTGTAGTTGTATCTTTGGACCTTGTAGAAGGACCGCGCTACATGGAGCCAGTGCGCGGCTATGAAAGTGACGATGACTTGGACTGCATCTACAAGATAACTGCACAAGAGCAATACTAGGTAAATCCAACCACGGATGGATGAATCTCATGGGAGCATCAAAGATCTTGCACATCGGATTCTGACAAAGAGATAGAACGATGGCAGAACTAGTTACACGAGGTAACCACGTTGAATTATAACAAGATGACAACATCACTATGCTATGTATCAATGGAGGTAAGGGATCTACCTACATATGATAGGATGAGTGACGTAGATGACTTCCTGAACAGATTTAAAAGAGAGGTGTTGGAATAGCAACGTTTCGAGGCTTTGAAATGGGGACTGCGCGCTACGCCCACAAGGTGGTGGGGTATGCACCAAGGAAGCTTTGGGGACTAGCGCAAATGAAGGAGAATGATGCGCATATGGTTTGAGAAGCCTCATATGCTATTCACAGAAAAATATGCTAGAAGTAGCGATCCACATGCGCACCTTTCAAGATGGGTGCAGGCATATGTTACAAAACCTACGTGGATGCATATTGACTCTGCGTTAAGAAACACAATCAGTAAGCATGCGGACGAGGCAATTGCATGAACGATCTCTCAGGTTGGAACAATAGAGTATGGAAAGAACAGGTGGGCATAAACTTATCCACGCGGAAGCCTTTGACAAAGTATGTGAAGCAATGAACAAGTTACACTATGCACAGCGAACTGATTAGGACCTGTGCGTACCAACGGTTCTATGGGCTTATAAGACAACATGCAAGAAACTGACGAAGTAGGCACCTCTGAGGCTAGAGTCTATAGTGAACACTGCAATCCCAATAGAATATAAAATTCCTTGTCCGTACATAGCAGCACTCGCAGATACAAAGGTTCACAGAGCCTTGGAAGAAGGGATCGCGCAAATGAAAGAAGCAGAACACTTGGGATCTGAGGAAGAAATCTAACAGGGTGGTCTTAGGCTCCAAGAACTTATGAAAGATAGGGTGTGATTAAGGGAGAAAAGTTCTCTTCTGGAAGTGGAAGCCAAGAAGCTTAAGGACGGGATCAAGAAGGATTTTCTCGATAAAGAACCCAAGGCGATAAAACAAGATGCACACAATAACATCGATGAATTTGGGGACTATCACCGAGAATTTATCATCCTGATGCCTTGGATTGGACCGCATATTACTAAATAGATCAACCATGGTGGCATGATGCCGATGAAAAAGTGGGCAACGTAGCCAGTAACAATAAAAGGTGGGTATTTTTCAGGAAAAGTGATGGATGATCGGATGAAACCCTATACAGGTGGTGTGGCCACCTGAATAGACGTGCAAAGTACAGTCTTAGCACTCCAGGAATTTTAAAGGAGGCACGAGACTATAAACTATTATGCCTTGATTTGTGCAATCTTGGAGCTGCACATAGAAGCAAAGTGTCACAAGGTCCGCAACCACACAAGGGGGGCTGCACTACTGCGCGAGTTGGCTAGAAAGTGACCATTGGAGTCACTACCCACGATGTGATGCTCAACTTGAGACAAAAGGGATCGGGTGGCAAGCATTTAAGGTGCACTTTATGGGAAAGATTTGTGAAAATTTTCCACCAAGGGAGAATTAATGAACCAGATTTGGGGGGAACGGTCAATTCAAATTCAAAAGGTGCTATAAATTACAAAGGGCTACCCAGCAAACAACACTTGGTCATTTTTGAATTGATTAGTTGTATGCCCCGCGTATTATGAGCCAAGATCTGTTTTCCTTATGTAGAGCATTGATTGAGCCCTTGATTATGTGATTAAAAGATTTCTAGACCAGTAAGATGGCAGCATCATAAGAAGTTAGGGAAATTACAGAGATGACCGCTGAAGAGGCCACATAGGCCCTGACTGTGGGGGATTCCCCTAAATGCGCCAGGATTGTGGTGAAAATCCCTAACTCACCATACATATGGACACCAAAGAAAGACAAACAACTGATGATTCCTATACATATGTCCCCCCAAACCCACTGCGAACCAGGTTAACGATGGAGGAGAAAGGGAAAGCAGTTAACTTGGAAACTAATAAGGAGGAGGAAGACCTGGAGGACCTTATAATTGAAGAAGACAAGGACGAAGGCATGGAGGAAGAAACTGAGCCTATGCACCCTCCAAAAAAGCTACCCGCCTATATCCCCCTGTGGAAGGGGAAGGTAGAATTGCCCAAGGATCTCGACAAGAGAAAGAGCTCTCTCCAAACTCCGCTCCTCCCGGACGACATCATATTTGAGGGTGAGCACCTAGGGTGGGTGCCTAACTTGAAATTTGAATATTGGGATCTCGCTGACCATGAAAAGTTCCCTCATCTAGACACCATGCAACAACATGAAGCCCAAGCAGAACACTGTAGTGGGGGTTATCGAATTGGAGCCGCGAAAGTGATTACGTGGAGTGGAAAAGCTAGGATTATTAAACTTGCTTTGGGTACCACATTTCTACTACGCCCCAATAACAATATCCATCATCAGGAAACTGCTCTACCTGGTGCATGGTGGGTGTTTTTGGTTGGAGGAGCCCATCCCCATCACGGACCACTTAATCCATTACATTTACCCGGCTCCCATGCAAAGGAGAGGACCCCGCAGACATCTCAGCAGGGAAGAGCAATGACTTGGCCATCGCAGAGGCCATGAAGAAGAAATACAAGCTGGAGAATAAGAAAAGGGGCTATGCCATATCCAGCATCAACAACAAAGTAGTTAAAATGGTGACCCAAACACTAGCAAGTAAAGTTATGTGCAAGTGCCGCACGGACGAGGTACCCGTGTCGGTGGTGGCACTTGCTAAGCAGTGCATGGAGGGGGTCCAGTTCAACTAGTCTAAGTTCTTAGGTAAAGAGTTCCTGGAAAATTTTCGTGAGGCCCAGGAACAAGGAAAAACATTCCACTATGCATGGTTTCTGCTATCCATTGTGCTCGTGGCAGGGGACTTGCCGAAGGACAGTCAATTCCCCACAATTGATGGGGATCTACTAGAGGCCGTGAAGTATGCTTCACTGTGGGCCATGAAAGACGTGAACTAGATCCACGACAGCAAGATATTTTGGGTGTTCATGGAAATGAACATCAGAATGGGGATTAACCGCAAGTCGCGGTTATCACCCACTGTCTACAACAGCTTGCAAAGTTGTGCAGAATTTAAAGCAGACCTCCACAACATATATATCAGGGCGCACAAGGACCCAGCCAAGAAATGGAGCGAGATACCCTTCATAGCCACAGATGATGTAATTTTTGATGTACTAGAGATATGGCCACTAGAGTGGCATGCCCTAGACATCGCGGCTTTGGAGAAGTATGCGGCGCAGAAGAAGAAAGAGGAGGCCAAACTATGCATGGCACAGTTGGTAGAGAAGAGAAGGCAAGAAGTAGCAGCAACAAAAGCGCAGGAGGCATGCGATGCTACACAGACAACACTAGAATAGAGAAAGGTCATAGCAACAATAGTAGCATAGGAGGTAGCTGAGAAGGTGAGTAAGGGCCAGAAGTCGCCTTCGCATGGGCAGGAAAAAAAATGGAAACAAAGGAAGAGGAGGGCAATGTGGACCCACAAACCGCGTCAACACAACTGAAGCGCCAGCACCCAAGCGAGCAAACGGTCAAGGCATCAAAGTTTTCTATCAACCTGATCACCCTTATTGAGGGTGATCTGCACAGCATCGGTGAGACGGTGCGTGACGTCACCTCCGAGGCCCTCCAGAACCTTGCGCAAGAGAATCAGATTATGTTGGGGGCCCTCAAAGTGCAGCTTCAGGAGTTGCAGGTGCACACTCCTTAGGCGGTACCCTTTCAACCAGCCTCCCAGTAGGGACAACTGAAGCAGAGTAGATGGTCCCTGAGTTGGCCATCCCAGCAAACACACCAACAGAGGCATGCATCCACAGACTAGCAGTAGGGGTGCACGAGGCACGAGAAGAAATGACTAAGGTTCAGCTAGAGTTGAACTTTTAGATCATAGAGCTGTGGTTGAAGGCGCATCCGTCCACCCCTACAAAGATAAGAGAACAGTGCGCCAATGTTATTACATTGAGGATGGAAGAGATCAGCAGTGCAGTAAGGGACTACACCAGAATGTTGGAGGAGTCATTTGAGGTCCTCACTAATCTGAAGGAGGATCCTAACATCCAGCACTCAGAGACAGAGACACGTAAGCTCCAGCAGTGTTGAAGGCACACATTCAACATTGGATCAATGAGGCCTTCATCATTACAGTGACAATTGAAGGCAAGCTCGTGCAAATGCAAGGGATGCAGGAACAGGTCCATGGAAGCAGTTCCAACACCGTGATCTTGGAACAACAGGTACAGGAGATTCAATAGGCAACCGCTCATTGCACTTTCGACCTTGCAGCAGTTCGAGCAGAGTTGAAGGGACACTGCACGAAGATCTTTGCACTGACAGAATGACTCGAGGGTGAGTCATGATGTAGACTCTATGATTTGTGGGCGTGGAGCGTGAAGTCATAATATAGTCACAAGGTTGTTCGCCCTTGTTTTTGTAATGTAATGTCAACTTGAAAGATCTACCCATGGTTCGCGGACCATGGGATTGTATAAATAGAGGAAGCCTCTAAGTGTACAAAAAAGAATAATAAGAAGCATGGTGAGTCTAAGGAAGTAATTGAGTCAAAGTGAAAAGTGTGTCTTTGGGTCATAGAGTAGGAGAAGGCTCTGCAGCTAAGTGCACAGAGGCCTAGTAGTAGGCTCTGTATATTTTCCTGTTTTATGTATTATTTGGTAGAAATTGCAAGTTTACTATTTATTTGTTGTGCAAACTCATATGAATGTTTTGTATAAATAAATATAACATAAGGCATCCATTTACGTGAAGATAATTAACCAGTGTAAGAAGATAAGATCGATCTCGAGTGTGACTTAGGGAAATAGTGCAGAACGTTGCTCCAGCAGCGTGGAATCCCCACAGTCCCTAGTTAGGGTTGCGCGAAGGCGAATATATCAGGCCATGAAGGCCAGGAAAGTGTGCGGAGTAACCTGCATGTAGGGACTAATAGGTGGACCGAATCAACCCCTCAAACATCTCAAGGCTGCGGAAACCAAGTTCCAGCACCCCTCCATACTACTTCGAGTGAGCCTTAAGTCTGCACTCTGCAGACTATTGCCGAAAGGGCCAGTAGTACAGGGATTTGTTTAGCTAATTAACTCCAAACCTGGGTCAGGCCCCAACAAGCCAACAACACACTTCTTACATTTGGGTAAATTCTCAGCATCTGATGTTGATGGCTTAGGAATGTCCTGATCAATGAATTCCTTCAACCCATTATCCTCCAACACAACCTCCATCCTATCCTTATAGGCTATATAATTTTAGTTTCCATACAAGGCATACTCGAGTCGTAAACCATAGAACACTATCTGCCGATCTTGAAGCATGAAATGCAAACTTGAATTTCACTTGTAACCCTGAACTCAAAACTTCGAAATCTCCTCTAGTATACTATTCTCATCTCCGATACCATGTAGAAAATCTTGCGGATTCACAAGCTCATCCAATGTACTAAAGCACAAGAGAAGAATCTACTTCTAATTTCAACGAGTAGAAGCCTGTAGATCGATGAAAAGAATAATAGCAAGAGGAAGACAAATCAGTGGCACATAACACAATAAGTATATAGCGAAAGCTACAACTCAAAACCCCACTATTTGTATTGCACTAAATCAGAAAACCAAGATGATAATACAATGCTTGTTCTCACAAGAACAATCCCATCACTTAGTATGATCGATCTCCCAGCTCACAAGCAAGCTCAAGCCAAACCTTAGCCTCTTCTGTTAATCTCTAAGCCCCTATTTCCTTGCTCAATTTCATTAGCTCATTAGCCCATATTAAAGGGAAACCAATGCATCCAAAAATTCTCAATCCCTTCAAGTTTCAGTTCTTGATTGCATGCACCATATGTACAACTCATAAAACTATACAATTGATAGTACATTGTCCCTGCACTCTAGTCTCAACTGGGTCTTTCTCATAATAGACATGCATGAGTTTCTGATGAGGGAACCTTTAGTTAACTAGAGTAGCACTAGTTAATCCATTAGTGCACCAACTGACTGTTAAATCACTATTAGTTCCTCAAACATTTTGGATCTAATTTAACCAAACTTAACTCAGTAAACTAAGTTATCTAATTACAACTCACAATTAGACTCATATTGGACCCCTAAAATATAGGGAGAGCGTATACATGACTTCATAAAGACTTCCAACTCAAAATTGCTAAGCTAATTAAGTTAATTAAACTTAATTAACTATTTACAAGTTGCTATGATAATAGAATTCGATTTTAATTCTCATTTTAATTCAAGGACAAATTAAACTAGAATTTCTGGATTTTATTTTTAACATTTCTTGTTGTTATTTTCAACACTCACCACTAACTTGTCTGCTTGTCTTGGGACCACTTCCCAAACAATGTTTCTGATAATGGATTCATACTCCTCAACCATGGCATCAACTCATATTGGTTTCTACATTGCTTCCTCGAATGATGATGGCTCAACCTCTACACTCTCAGTCATCAAAGTCATGTATCCAGTGTACCGCTATGGTGACCTCCTCTGCCTACATTGTGATGTGGGTGCTCCCACATTCTCTCAAGCTTCATGCATCAATCTGTCACCCTACATGGTGTGCTTCCTTCCATCTCTAGAAGTCTCTGCATGAGTGGGTGCTTCCACTCTCTGCTCCTCTGCATGTGGCTGCTCCACATCATCCTGAAGTTCTTCCTTAGGAGCTAAAACCTCCTCTTCTCCATGCAACTAAAGCTCCCTCTAAAGGGAACATCTCATGTCCTTCTCTTCATCAAACTTCACATCTCTACAAACCACTATCATCCTTTGAGATGGCAAGTACACCCGATAGTTGTCAGGTGTATCAGTGTACCCCAAAAATATGCCCAACTTAGCTATTGGTTCTATATTTTTTTGTGCATCCTTGGTAACATGACAGTATCCTGATGAACCAAAGATCTTAAAGTGTGCCAGATCTGGTTTCTTACCTTAAAAATCTTCTTCTGGTATACTCATCCTGAGAATTTGATGAGGACTTATATTTTTCACATATACAGTTGTGTTGCATGCTTTAGCCCACAGGCGTAATGATAGGCCCTGATCATGTAACATCGCCCGTTAACTCCCACAATACTTATGATATTCCTTTCAGCCACCCCATTCTATTATGGGTTATGGGGTGCTATTAATTCCCATCCAATTCCTTCTAATGCATATAAGTTCTTGAGTTCATTTGACACATATTCTCCACCATTATCACTCCTGAGAGAGTTAAATTTCTTGCCAATATCTTTCTCCATAAGTGCTTTAAATTCACAAAATTTAGCGAACATCTAATCTTTCTTCTGCATGAAGAAATTCCATCACTTATGAGAAACATCATCTAAAAATATTACATAATACCCATGCTTGGTCATGGAGGTTGTCAATAACAATCCACACACATCTGAGTGATTCTTTCAAGGATCACTTGCACTCGACTATCTTTATCATGAAAGGTAGCTTTGGTGTACTTCCCCAATGTACACCCTTTGCATGTGTCTCTCTACTCTAATGTACCCTTGGGAAGTCCCGTAGAAATTTGTTGCATGATCTTCAAATCTCTATGGTGCACGTGACACAATATTCTATGCCACAACTCACCGATGTCTCGGATTTGCACCTTCTCTTCTTTTTTTCTCAAAGAAGCACACTCTTCTACATCTAATTTGTAGAGGTTTTTCACCTGAAATTCGTTCTACTTCACTTGTCCTAAGGCTATGTGACGAAGGAAATCATTTCCCTTGCTAAATATCACAGCATAACCATGATCCTCCAACATGGCAACTGAAACCAAATTCTTCTTCAAACCCATAACATACATGACATCTTTTAATGTGAGAGGAGAATTAGACTCCCTCTGAAAGGTAACAATATGGATGCCAGTCGTGCTATACCTCCCATCATCTCCCATTTCAATGTACATTTGGAGTTCCTTCTCCTCTAAGTAATTGAAGAACTCTTTTTTGTCAGTCATATGGAATGGGGATTTGCTATCCAAGTACCACACAAGACCCATCACCGATGTCCCATGCAAGTAATGAGCGTGAAATCCAACTCAAATTATGAAGTAAGAGCTTCACCTACCACTCCTCCTAAGGGATTATTTCCGAACTTCTTATGTAGACACTTCGTGGCATAGTGTCCTAGCTCATGACAGTGAAAACACTTAATCTTCGACATGTCCTTCTTCTTGCTGATTTGACTAGAATTTTCTTTGTAATGGGATGAATTCCCCTTCCCTGTATTTGCCTTTGTAGCTAAGGCACAGTTCTCCTCATCATCATTCTTGGATGAGGATCCATCTCTGGTGTTCCATTGAATCTCTTCTTGCACCAAGTAAGACCACAAGTGCTCCCACTATGGTAGCTTCTCCCTTCAATTAACTGAGTCCTAGTAGTTGTGCCAGCTCTTGGGAAGGCCTAGAAGTGGTAGGCTCACCATATTGTCTTAAATAACTGTAACACCAACACTTCCAAGCTCATCCCGACATTGGGTGAACTTGGTCAAGTAATTTAGTATTGTGTCACCCTTCTCCATCTTCATTTTTCTGAGCTTGTCCTTAAATGCCAAATTCCTATGGTCACTTTTGTTTTGAAACAGGTCTACCAAGGCCTTCCACATCACATATGGAGTATCCTTACCGTGGAGGTTTGATACAATATGATATTGAACTCCTTCTAGGAAAATCGTTCTCGCATTTTCCACACATTTTCTCCACACTGCCAGATCTTGAGCATCAGCTGTTGGAGGCTTAGAAATATCTTCTTTCTATGAATTCCTTAAGCTCATTGTCTTTCAACATTGCCTCCATCCTGTCCTTTCAAGAAATATAGTTCGAACTACCGTCAAGGGAATTTTTGAGTCTCAATCTGAAGTATGATATTGCAAATTCAATTTCGCCTACAAAATAAAAACTCGTATTCTCCTCTTCTATAGTGATTTCAGCTTTGATACCAGTTAGAAATCCCTTATAGATTCAAACTTATAATTGTAATATGCTAAAACAATTGACTTGAATCTACTCTACTCATCAGTGGAAACAATTAAACGATCACAAAATCGTGAAGCACACAAGAGAAATAATTCAATCAACACATAACAAAATGATTTCCTGGGGAAATCCACAGCTAAAAATCCCTACTATCTATATATTCCATTAGTCAAAAAGTATGAGAAGATTACATTACTCAAGCTCGAGCAACCTCTGCACTATCTCTATTTTCCTCACTACTACCTAGACAATATTTGGCCAATACTTAACCAATTTTATGCTTTCCCAAGTCCCTCTTTTCTTGTGTTGTTCCTAAAGGAATTATCTCCTATTTAACTGGGAAATTCCTTAATTATGTATTGTGCAATCCTCATAAGCATTCCTTTGACTGCATGCACCATCTGTATAATTCATATGCTTATAAAAATGATAGTACATTGTCCCCGAACTCTAATCTCAACTAGATATTTCTCTGATCTAAAATGCATGAGTTAATTATGAGTGAATCTTCAGTTTGTTGGTTAATCATTGCAGGCAGCATCACATTGCACTTCAGGAAACACTACGTTGCACTTCAGGCAGCACCACATTGTACTTCAGGAAACACCCCACTGTACTTCAAGAAACACCATACTACACTTCAAGTAGCACCCCACTGTACTTCAGGTAACACCACACTCAATTGCTGGAAGCACCACACTGGACTGCAAACAACACTCCAGTAATAGACCTCCCACTAGTTCCTCCATCAATTGGAATTAGTTTAATTGACTTTAACTCAGTTAGACTAAATTAATTAATTAAAACTCAAAACAAAATCAACTAGTGCTCCTAATTGTAAGAGACACTCTACATGACTCTAGTTAGACCCTCAAATCGAATTAACTGAGCCAACTGACTAAAATTATCTTAGTTAACTGATATAAGTTGTTATGAGATGTGGGATTACAATTTTATTCCCAATTTAATTCAAGGACAAAATTAAATTAGATTCTTTTGTTGCATTTTTAACAGTGATCAAACAACACAATGATGGTGCTCGGTCATGGCCCTCTTGTCAATAATCAACAAGTAGTGTAACTTTCCCACAACCTTTGATCAATCAGCAATAGATTTAAGCCATATGCCTCTGATAAATTAACAATGGAACCCAACCATAAACTTTAATCAATCAACAATGGAGCTTGACCACATGATTTTGGTCAATGGAACTTAGCCATAGACCTTTGATCAAACAATAGTGGAAATCTGCCACAGGCCTTCGATCAATTAACAATGGAACTCAACCACAACCTTCAATCAATTAACAATGGAGCTTGACCATAGCCCTCTCATCAATCAATAATGGAACTCAACCCCACACCTTCAATCAATTAAGAATATAACTCAGCCATAGGACTTCGATAAATCAATAGTGGAACCAGGCCATAGACCCCTGTTTATGTTCAAATCGTAATGGTGATGCCCAAACATTGGTCTATGTCTACAATCAAACAATGGTGGAGCTCAGCCATGAGCTTCCGATTAGAAAAATTGTGGAACTCAGCTACCGACCTTTCTCTATGCTCAAATGATAATAGTGATTCTTGATCGTCAATCTTTGTCCATGATAAAAAGAAGAAGGGTGGAGTTCAGTCACCAACCTCCAATCAAACAACATAGACTTGACCAAGGCCCTTCAATCAAACAACAATGGAACTTGACCACTCAAACAACAATGAGACTCGACCACAAACCTTTATCCAAGAACTAACAAAATGGTGGATCTTGACCACCAACATTCGTTGACTTTCCAAACACACAATGATCAAAGCTTGACCTCCCTACTATCCACAACTAATCTTGAAATCAATTAACTCGAACTAATACAAAACTTAGAACCAACAATCACAGAACACGTAATTCTTGCAATTACTCTTGCATGAGTTGATGTCATTCACTTCCTTGACATATGTATTTATTTTGTATTTGGTGGACCAAAACTCATGGGAGTTGACCATCAGTCGGTGGACATGCCACAAGATCTGGAGTTTCAACTGTAAGTTGACCATATGACCATGAAAACCATTAACCTTTCCCGTGGCGTTTGCACCATATTTTTGGGCCTAACTATTAAGAGTCCATATGACCATGCCCCATGACCCACTCTCAAGGGATCAATGGTCCTTGGCATGTTGACATCAGCATGCCAATTTAATTCCACATGGTTTCCCATGAGAGGCTCCATGTGTCACTATGATATAGGCAAGTACCCCTCGATAACCTTTGGACAAGTTAATAATATTTCCATATTTCAATTTCTCATATGACTATTAGATTGATCTAATTTGAGTAGACATGATTGAACTCTAATGTTGTTAAAGTTTGTGCACCTTATGCCACTATTCACTATCGATCAAATCACTGGCCCATAAACCCACCCTTATGATGCACACTTGCTAAATAATTTAGTGATTTGGGATTTTCCCCATAGTTTGGGTCCTCTACTATTGTTTTTTCAAATGGCCATAAGTTCTCATCTCGGAGGAGATTTTAAAAGTATGATATACCATTGGAAATTCTCGATGAAGACTATTCAGCCATATTCTCCATAGTTTGATTAGGACATCATTACTTAATCAAAGAACTCAATGACTTGATGAGAACAAACAAGATATTAGTTTGACATATTTCGTTATAGATGATACTACTACTTCCTTAGGCATTTCCTTTGACATCGATGACACTAGTTGTCATCAATGACAACACTATGTGCAACAATATCACCCTTTGTCATTGATGGCAACACTGCTAGCTATTAATAGTCATTAATTAAAATAGGTCAAAACTCCAAACTCCCCCTAACATGTTTCTAAGGACTTCTACTTACTTTTGTTGCTTCTCTCATTTGTCTGTTTTTCATTCTCTCTCCCTTTGAATTGTTTCTTGTTGTTTCATAGTCTTCCTTCTTCAAAATCTGCATTCTCTCCCCCTTTAACATCAATAAAAAATGGATATGGATGTCAATGAAACTATCATGACTATGTGGAACCTAATCCTGAGATACGTAGAGTATCCCCATAAGACCATATTTTAAGTTCCAATTAGTGCTTCTCCAATTATTCTTTTCCTATGGACCTAATAGAATATCTCCCTATGACTATGCTACTAATATCTGTAAGTGTTTGTCTATGCTTTCGAACTATTTTTTTGCTTTCTTGACAACCTAATAGAATCTCCCCATTGGGTCTAAAATGCGGATGAAAATTAGAGTTTCATTTACTATAAATCCAGGTAAGTAAACTTCGAGGATCATCCAATATATATGGATATGAGACAAACCAAACTAAGCTAGGTGAAGAAATCCCAAAGCTCCCTTACAGGAGGTCTTTCATTGGGATCTCCAACACCTATTTAGTCATTTAACAAAATGAAATCTAAACACATTTTGACAAGTGTAATAAATATTAAAGCTCCCTTACAAGAGATTGTTCATTAATATTTCTAATCATCTTAATCAACAAACTATTTAAACTAATGAAAACAAAATTAAATAACAAATTAGATTCATTGAAAGAAACATTAATACTTTCTTATGAAAGGACATTCGTTAATATTTCAAACATATGAACCTACTGAAATTTACAAACAAACATAAAATGAAAGCTTACCAAAACAAAAGTGTACTTGCTAGACAATGGGGGCCCTTCCAAGGATTCACAAGCACATCAAAAGAGAAATCAAATGTAGAAGATCAAAGAAGCTCCATTTTATTTATCTTCAATTGCAAATTGCAATTACAAGTTCTACATTCCAAGAGGTTCTAAAATATCCATTACAATGATTCCAAATTCTAACTTCTCATTACAAACTTATAAGATCCTAAGGTTCTAAATTCTAAATTCCAAAATTACAAATGAAGGAGATAACACTCCTATTTATAGAAAAGTTATGATAACAAACTCATAAATGTGGATCCATTGTTCCCTCTTCAGATCCACATATCTCTCAACCAATGGTGACACATAACCCTATCCTCCATGATCTTCTCCATGAGGTCCATGATCTTGTCCATGAGGTCCATGATCTCCTCAAGTTCGAATTTGATCATAGAGTGCCACATACCTTAGAAGCTTCCTTTGTACCTACACATGTCAACAAACTCATTTTAATTGTTAGGTATAAGTATATGGATATTATTTTCTAAAGTTTAACCACAAATTCACTTAAAAATACTAAGAATTAATAATGTTTTGGAAAACACAATGGTAACCCATTTAATGATGAAAGTGAAGCTAATGTGGTGACATGGTGGTGGAATAGAGGTGAGAAAATGTGTGAATGGAGTGAAATTGGATGTATTTTAAGGATAATTCTTAGGCCCAACATACCCCCAAACTAAAGGTATTGCATGTCCTCATGCAATCTATTACATTACTTTTTGATACTTGAGCTTTGGCTTAAACTTTGCATGATCTCATTTACTTAACTTTTGCAAAGTTTTTTTGTTGAATTGCAACTTACTTGGTTCTTGTGTTTCAACCATATTTTGTTTGTTGCATTCAATTTTAATGCATGAACTTTGCATAATGATAATTGTTAGATGATCCAAAAATAATTTATTATCATAGGTTATAAAATTGAAATAAAATAATTATTAATTTAAGAAA